>JBAIZL010000001.1:68043770-68188770 GCA_036971475.1 Prosapia bicincta
TGCACAAAATTGAAGTTCCGACGGTTTCGCTAGAATCTCATCTAGCATTTAAGAGGTGAAGCCAACAACAGTTGAGAGTGAGTGAAGAACTCAGATAACTTTGCTCCTATATATAGAGGAATGAAGCCAAGCAAATTGACGTCAATCCACACATTGACGTCAATCCACACACACCAGAGCCAAACAATTACTCATATTCCTTTCTTTTTGTTCACCTTTCTGCCGATAAAATCTATCGATGACACATTTCTACACTGCGGGCAAATTCAAAGGATCATCGCGTTTGTTAAGACTCAATTGCTTCTCTATTTCGACAGCCTCACGAATAATTCTAGTCCTGTAGTCTTCCACTTGTATAATTTATATATATATATATATATATATATATATATATATATATATATATATAGCCTATATATATACATATAAATATAAAATACGTTTTCTTGTTTAATAATTTAAAACAACATAGGTTATTCAAATACAAGAATATTTATTAATTTATATCCAAAGCTTTTAGTTGGTAAACAGTACCAACATCATCAGGAATGAAAATTACAATAATGTAATTATTACATGATTATATTGTAATTATTATTATAATGTAATAATTACATTATTGTAATTTTCATTCCTGATGATGTTGGTACTGTTTACCAACGAAAAGCTTTGGATATAAATAAATAAATATTCTTGTATTTGAATAACCTATGTTGTTTTAATATATATATATATATATATATAATACATATATATATATATGTATATATATATATATATATATATATATATATATATATATACATAAAGAAATAAGTCAAAATACAAATACAAGAATTATTATTGAATTTACAATTCAAAGGTTTTCGTTGGCAAACAGTACCAACATCATCAGGAATATTAAGCAATTAAAATTAACATATGTGCATATAGATCAAATAAACAGCGTGGCCAAATGTATTACAATGTTGTCAAAATGCATTAAATACTCTTTATATCTATCTTTTAGTTATATAAAAAGCCAGAAATTTATAAATCAAATTGTGCTAGTCATTGTATTAATGATAATCACATATTTCCTAATATAGATAATATGATACTTGTAAAAGAAATTAACAAAGGCCTGAGAAAGAATTTTTATGAAGCTTTAGAAATAAATAAATATAATACTAATAATGAGTTGATAAATGAACAAATACAAGTAAAATCTGAATTTGATAATATATTCAGTGCTTGTAATGTTAGAGCAGCAAAATAAAAAAACATTTTCAACAACATTGTAATTAATTTGGCATAGCTATTTATTTGATCTAATTTGCACATATGTAAATTTTAATTGTTTAATATTCCTGATGATGTTGGTACTGTTAGCCAACGAAAAGCTTTGAATTGTAAATTCCATTATAATTCTTGTATTTGTATTTTAACTTAGTTTTTTATTAATACACAAGAAAATATATTGCGATATATATATATATATATATATATATATATATATAACAACTAAGGTTATTCAAATACAAGAATATTTATTAATTTATATTCAAAGCTTTTCGTTGGTAAACAGTACCAACATCATCAGGAATGAATAATACAATAATGCCAGATATTATTATCATGCATTATTGTATTATTCATTCCTGGTGATATTGGTGCTAATTATCAACGAAAAGCTTTGAATATAAATTAATAAATAATTCTTGTATTTGAATAACCTTAGTTGTTATATATATATATATATATATATATATATATATATATATATAGACATATATATATATATATATATATATATATATATAGACATATATATATATATATATATATATATATATGATGAAATGTTACTATCTGGAGTACATCCGTTCATTCCTCTTCGGTCTTCACTCGCTCTTCTACTGTTGTTGGGTTCACCTCGTCAATGCTGGATGAGATTCTAGCGAAACGTCGGAACTGCGAATTTATGGACTGCAGAATGAACGGATGTACTCCAGAAAGTAACATTTCATCATATTTTTCCATCCGTGAAGGAATACGTATCAGCATATATATATATATATATATATATATATATATATATATATATATATATATATATATATATATATAAATATATATATATATATATAACATAAATGGATAACATACATTATATGTTATATTATAACATGTATATGAATAACATAAATCTAGGCTCTGGCAAAAAGTGGATGTGATTTAGATATGCGATTATGTGTATGTAGTGTCATTATCCTTTCTAGTCCAACAATCCAAGGGTTTTTATGTCTTTTCCCTGAATTCATCATTTTCTTTCATATCCTTCAATTGCAATAATCAAGTTAACAGAGCTCTATAAGAAAACAAAATAACTTAGATTGAAAAGACGGTTGTATAAACAAGTCAAGAATCAATAGGACTCTGTTTCTACAAATAAATTTTTGTTGTTTTCCCGTCATTAATTAACTTATGGCATGCAGAAAGAACATAGTAAAGAGTGGTGATCGGTCAATAATCAGTAATCAAAAACAAAAACAATTTAATTCTTTAAACATTTCTATAAGACTGATAACCTTTATAGACTTTGAACAAGTTTTAAAGTTAAAGTTTACACTATCATATCTCCATCTGGAGCGATGCATACAATACGGCCGTATACCAATGTAGCAAAAGGATTAACAGGTTGTAATGCTACACCAGTAAAGCAGACCGTTAGACCAAAATAGAAAATGATGAGCAGTTTCTGTGTTTTCTCAAAATCCACGAGGATTCTCTGTACCTAACTACCAAGGTAAGTTAATCTTTTTTAGTTACTTTAGGAAATTTCCAAACCTCTGTCACGTCCACAAGTGGTGACTGGGAACCCCTCATTTTATGAAATCGTAAGATTAACTTTGTATGTTAACTAGACCAATGCGATTCTTTTAGACCATGTGGAATAACTTGAAGCATTCCTGGGATTGGCCAGCACTCGAGGAATGGGGAACTATAAGACCCTCTACCCGGCCTACTTCAGGGTAAATCTTATGTGAATCTCTGTTAGAAATGTAGTTGAATCTAGAGTCAATCTTTAGTACATTTTAGAGTCAGTTAGCAGTTATTTAAAGTGCGAAATGGGCTTAACGATTTGTAGGTTGTTTATTAGTTATATTTCTGAGTTCTAAGCAAACTGCGTCTATATTTATTAATCTTGTCTCTTCTCTTGTCAATGAGTCAAGGAAATTAAAATCCTATGGCCGCTTCGGGGGCGTTACAAGGTGAAATGTTGTAAGGTGCAAGCAAGGCTTTAGAATAAGGTTACAAAGAAATGTACTGGAAATCACGTTTATTTTTGTAATATTTTATAAAACATTCCGACATAAATATACACATCATGTACAACTGTAACATATTGTTATTGGTACTGAAACACAAATTTCCTATGCTATAACCTAGTGTTAAATTACAAACGTTTAGTTGCAATGTGTGACTACATATCTTCTAGATTTTGAAAAACAACTAATGCTGATCAAAGTGGAAGGAAGTGGCTTTCGATGGACGAAATGTGTCGTGATTGTTTGGGGAAACTGAAGGAGAGTATAATGACGTGCTGTTGTGGTCGCAGCCGTGATCGGAAGCATTGATTTGTATCGAATGCAGAGCATCAAGTGTGTTTTATAGTAACGAATACTGCTGACTTTTAAATGACATCATGTAAGTTTCGAAGATGTACTGGAACTAAAGATACGTTATAGGACAAAAAGGTCAAAGAGTAGGTAGAGAAACAGACCCAAGTGATGGCAGACATATTAGACACGATAAAGTTGACAGATATAACTTGGCGTAACAGACATAACGGAGATGTCAGACACAGCTAAAATTACTGAGGCGATATAATAGATAAATATAACAAACATAAAAATGACAGACGTTAAACCGATAATATAAATGACGTAGTGGATGTAGTTCAGATATAAAAAAGTGACAGGAACCCTAGATACGACAGGTCAAAACGATTTAATTAGTAACAGATATTACAAACAAAACGCATATGGAAGACATTATAAAGATAAGAGAGATGACTGACGTAACTCATATAGCAGGCATAACAGACATTATAGAAATAAGAGAGATGACAGACTTAACAGAGGCAACATTAAGTGGCAAAGGTAAAAGGAATGGCAGATGTATGGTCTGATGTAACAGAGATAAGTAAGTGATTATTGAGATTATATAAATAGCAGAGATTATAAACATAAAAAATGAATGAGATGACAGAGAAGGAGAGATAATTTGGATAACAGATATGACTAACATAACAAAGATGATTAGGATAATAGATAATAGAGATAACAGATCTAACAGAGATGGCATAAAACCCAAATCTATGCAGAGCACAGTAGCGTAATTGTAATAATTAAACAACAATAACCCTTGTTTAAATATTTGTAGCCAGGATTATTGCTGTATAATTATTAGAAATGACATAGATAATATGTATAACAAATATAAGTAACTAACGCAGATGACTAAGGTAACAGAGAGAAGAGAGACGATTAGGATAACATAGATTATAGAAAAAACAGAGATTACAGACATAACTGAGATGCCATAGAATGACAGAGATAATAAGCACGACATATATAAATCACAGAATGGAGATAACAGAGATAACCGACATGATTAAAATAACCGAAAATTAAAGATGAGATTCTCAAATGGGCATTGCAGATATAAAAGAGTTGGCGGGAATAACAGAGACGAAAGTAACATAAATGGATAACATGTTGAAGCTCTGCTGAAGATAGGTAATTTCTGGAGAATTCTAGAGGTATTTTTACAATAATGTGCCTGCCTTGAGTTAATAAATGATTTGAATATATACATCATATCAAAAGGTAGCAAATTAATATTAACTTTACAATAATTACAAATTCTAATTGCTACCAATTGGAAAATCGGCATTTTTGTTACAACTAAACACTTGAACAACAATATACACTAAGTGTGGCCACTTTAGATTAGTGCTTCTTTGCTTGCAGCATTTCGCAGCCGACCAGATTACGTTCCTCCGCAATCTTTACCACTTTACGTGGATCCGAAGCCTTTCTGATTACGTCATTCCTAGGATTCTATTCATCAAACCTGGCAAAACTGATTGATTCACTATTACTTCATATCGGCATTAGCAATTCAATACATGAAGCTATTTACGCATCTGTTGTTGCTTAAAAATTAGGTCAATTTTGCAGGCAAAAGGGTTGTTCAAAGAAGTTTCAAACTGGGGTGAATAAATTAACGCTCATGACACTATTACCAACATGCCAGGGTAACTTTTGAATATAAATTGTTTTTATAGCCATTAAAAAATATAACTATGGACATAAAGACTTTTTTATTGTAATAAATAACATTGTTCTTTAAAAGACGTTTTTGAGAACTTTAGAATTTTAAACACAATGAAACAGGATAATTAGTACACGTTTCGTTGTTTCTTTTAGTAAGACATAATGTGTACCAGCTACACGTAAATATACACAAAGTAAATGAGCGTAATATGAACACAGTATAGTAATTACGTTCAATGATAACATAATAAATGTACACAACTTAAATGTTTGCAATATAAATAGGATGTATACACAAAGTAACATTAGTATAACTCAAACATAATGTAATCATATATGTAATAAAAATGTAATACATAACAAATGTGCACAAAGTAAATGTATAAAACCTAAATGTATGCAATGTGATCACAGTAGTTGTACAGAACGAGAAACACAACGTAGAAGGTTCAACGTAAACAGAGTAAGCGTACACATTGTAAATGTGCGAAATTTAAATAGAGTAAACTTAAACAACGTAAATGTTAGAAATACAAAACAGTAACTATAAACTTAAATGTGTTTAATGTAAACACAGTAGCTATACACAACGTAAAAGTGTGCAATGGAAATACAGTAACTGTACACGAAAGAGTAAATTTACAAAGCGTTAATGTGAAATGTAAACAGAGTAACTGTAAACGTAGATGTGTTTAATGTAAACACAGTAGCTGTACACAACGTAGATGTGTGCAATGGAAATACAGTAACTGTACACAAAAGAGTAAATTTACAAAGCGTAAATGTGGGAAATGTAATCAGAGTAAGCGTACACAACGTAAACGTGCGAAATATAAACACAGTAACTATAAACGTAAATGTGTTTAATGTAAACACAGTAGCTGTACACAACGTAGATGTGTGACATGGAAATACAGTAACTGTACACAAAAGAGTAAATTTACAAAGCGTAAATGTGGGAAATGTAAACAGAGTAAGCGTACACAACGTAAACGTGCGAAATATAAACACAGTAACTATAAACGTAAATGTGTTTAATGTAAACACAGTAGCTGTACACAATGTAGATGTGTGACATGGAAATACAGTAACTGTACACAAAAGAGTAAATTTACAAAGCGTAAATGTGGGAAATGTAAACAGAGTAAGCGTACACAACGTAGATGTGTGCAATGAAAATACAGTAACTGTACACAAAAGAGTAAATTTACAAAGCGTAAATGTGGGAAATGTAAACAGAGTAAGCGCACACAACGTAAACGTGCGAAATATAAACACAGTAACTATAAACGTAAATGTGTTTAATGTAAACACAGTAGCTGTACACAACGTAAATGTATGCAATAGAAATACAGTAACTGTACACAAAAGAGTAAATTTACAAAGCGTAAATGTGGGAAATGTAAACAGAGTAAGGGTACACAACGTAGATGTGTGCAATGGAAATACAGTAACTGTACACAAAAGAGAAAATTTACAAAGCGTAAATGTGGGAAATGTAAACAGAGTAAGCGCACACAACGTAAACGTGCGAAATATAAACACAGTAACTATAAACGTAAATGTGTTTAATGTAAACACAGTAGCTGTACACAACGTAAATGTATGCAATGGAAATACAGTAACTGTACAGAAAAGAGTAAATTTACAAAGCGTAAATGTGGGAAATGTAAACAGAGTAAGCGTACACAACGTAAATGTATGCAATGGAAATACAGTAACTGTACACAAAAGAGTAAATTTACAAAGCGTAAATGTGGGAAATGAAAACAGAGTAAGCGCACACAACGTAGACACAGATATAAACACAGTAACTATAAACGTAGATGTGTTTAATGTAAACACAGTAGCTGTACACAACGTAGATGTGTGACATGGAGATACAGTAACTGTACAAAACGGAGCAAATGTACCCAACGTAAATGTGAGATATGTAAATAGACTAAATGTAGTCGACGTAAATATATAGAATGAGAAAGCATATACATAGGCTAAACATTTTATTAACAAGGATATTCGATCTGTTGATTTCGGTCTTCATAATGTAAGCTTTACAATTTCAAATCAACATAGTTGTAAGAAATTATTCTATGTTTTTATCTAACAGAAATCAGTCCCAATTTTTACCATTTGCTAAAAAGAAGTTATTTTATCTGTTAAAAAAAAAAAAATCGCTTTTACTAAAGCTAAAAATCAATTAAAAATTATAAAAGATATGAAAAAGTAAATATTTTAGGCTTCAGGTTTATTGGATTAAGCAACAGGACAGTGCAACTTTCCTGGGATACCTAACGTACACCATTCATTAAAAACAAAAGTATCTCTTGTGATAGATACTAGTATCATTTGTGTACCTATACCAGCAACTTGCATTGTATGATGTATATGTTTCCAGATAACTTGTAGCCGATTTCTGTCGTGGCATAAATAACTCTTTCTATAAATGATAGCGTCCGTATTAACCGAAAATTCAAGTTTATGCTTTGAAGGTAATTTATTTGTCCCTTTTTATTAAAACACAAACCAGTAGCAATAAAATCTATTCTTCGATGTTGTCTTGTGAAGATGAGGCAAGTCGTACAACATAGAGCAGCAAGTTTCAATTATAAAACAGAATTACGAGTCATATCTTAAATATATTAGCTTTTATACATGTAAACATGTCGTCTCTTTGTAATATAAATCAACGTTATATCACGCAACTGCCCTTAAACACTTCACTGTACACTGCACAACCCCGTTTCGTCGGGAAGTCTGTCCTGTGCCGGCTCGTACTTGAGACAGTGTTTGGGGCAGTGGTGTTGGCATCACTGAGTCCTTCCTGACGGAGGATACACCCGCTGCATGGCCTGCAGACTGTTTGAGGAGACCGTGCGCTCCAGGATCTCGCCCCAGTATTTCTCGCTCATCCCTTCAGCGTCCACCCTGCTGGAGACAGTCGGTGGCATCGAGCACTCGGTGGAACAGCATCGCAACGTAGCAGCAGCTGCAGGCTTTTCCCGTCGGCAAAGTATCTAAACACAGATACGCTTTGTATTATGCATAGATCAATCATAACATAACAAACTATTCGAGTACATCAGCCTTATATATATTAATATATATATATGTGTGTGTGTGTGTGTGTGTGTGTGTGTGTGTGTGTGTGTGTGTGTGTGTGTGTGTGTGTGTGTGTGTGTGTGTGTGTGTGTGTATGTATGTGTGTGTGTGTGTATCCTGTAATGATTGTAACTTACACATAATAAATTATCACATAACACATTAATTTAGTGTTGCCGAACGTCCTTTCAGGCATAGTATATATAGGTCTATGCAGACACTACATTTGCAAGCATAGCATTGAATTATTTGGTGTTTTGGAGAAACAAGGTTTACGAGATAATTTATTGTCACCTAATAATCTAATTTTCATTTGCTAATAATCATTTCATAATAATCTAATTATTATTTTATATAGACAATATATAATAATCTAATTTTCATTTGCTAATAATTATTTCATGATAATCTAACTATTATTTTATGTAGACAATATATAATAATCTAATTTTCATTTGCTAATAATCATTTCATAATAATCTAACTATTATTTTATATAGACAATATACAATAATCTAATTTTCATTTGCTAATAATCATTTCATAATAATCTAACTATTATTTTATATAGACAATATATAATAATCTAATTTTCATTAGCTAATATTCTAACTATTATTTTATATAGACAATATATAATAATCTAATTTTCATTTTCTAATAATCATTTCATAATAATAAAACTATTATTTTATATAGACAATATATAATAATCTAATTTTCATTTGCTAATGATCATTTCATAATAATCTAACTATTATTTTATATAAACAATATATATTAATCTAATTTTCATTTGCTAATAATCATTTCATAATAATCTAACTATTATTTTATATAGACAATATATAATAATCTAATTTTCATTTGCTAATGATCATTTCATAATAATAAAACTATTATTTTATATAGACAATATATAATAATCTAATTTTCATTTGCTAATGATCATTTCATAATAATAAAACTATTATTTTATATAGACAATATATAATAATCTAATTTTCATTTGCTAATGATCATTTCATAATAATAAAACTATTATTTTATATAGACAATATATAATAATCTAATTTTCATTTGCTAATGATCATTTCATAATAATAAAACTATTATTTTATATAGACAATATATAATAATCTAATTTTCATTTGCTAATGATCATTTCATAATAATAAAACTATTATTTTATATAGACAATATATAATAATCTAATTTTCATTTGCTAATGATCATTTCATGATAATAAAACTATTATTTTATATAGACAATATATAATAATCTAATTTTCATTTGCTAATGATCATTTCATAATAATAAAACTATTATTTTATATAGACAATATATAATAATCTAATTTTCATTTGCTAATGATCATTTCATAATAATAAAACTATTATTTTATATAGACAATATATAATAATCTAATTTTCATTTGCTAATGATCATTTCATAATAATCTAACTATTATTTTATATAGACAATATATATTAATCTAATTTTCATTTGCTAATGATCATTTCATAATAATAAAACTATTATTTTATATAGACAATATATAATAATCTAATTTTCATTTGCTAATGATCATTTCATAATAATAAAACTATTATTTTATATAGACAATATATAATAATCTAATTTTCATTTTCTAATGATCATTTCATAATAATCTAACTATTATTTTATATAGACAATATATATTAATCTAATTTTCATTTGCTAATAATCATTTCATAATAATCTAACTATTATTTTATATAGACAATATATAATAATCTAATTTTCATTTGCTAATAATCATTTCATAATAATCTAACTATTATTTTATATAGACAATATATAATAATCTAATTTTCATTTGCTAATAATCATTTCATAATAATCTAACTATTATTTTATATAAACAATATATAATAATCTAATTTTCATTTGCCAATGATCATTTCATAATAATCTAACTATTATTTTATATAGACAATATATAATAATCTAATTTTCATTTGCTAATGATCATTTCATAATAATCTAACTATTATTTTATATAAACAATATAAAATAATCTAATTTTCATTTGCTAGTGATCATTTCATAATAATCTAACTATTATTTTATATAGACAATATATAATAATCTAATTTTCATTTGCTAATGATCATTTCATAATAATCTAACTATTATTTTATATAGACAATATATATTAATCTAATTTTCATTCGCTAATAATCATTTCATAATAATCTAACTATTATTTTATATAGACAATATATAATAATCTAATTTTCATTTGCTAATAATGTAACTATTATTTTATATAAACAATATATAATAATCTAATTTTCATTTGCTAATGATCATTTCATAATAATCTAACTATTATTTTATATAGACAATATATAATAATCTAATTTTCATTTGCTAATGATCATTTCATAATAATCTAACTATTATTTTATATAAACAATATATAATAATCTAATTTTCATTTGCTAATGATCAATTCATAATAATCTAACTATTATTTTATATAAACAATATATAATAATCTAATTTTCATTTGCTAATGATCATTTCATAATAATCTAACTATTATTTTATATAAACAATATATAATAATCTAATTTTCATTTGCTGTATTTCGAATATATTAATATCGTTTATGTTTTGAATATTTTATACAGACTTAATATTATTAAATATGGTGGTTTAATATAATAGATGAATAATAATATTACAAGTATAAAAATTGTTTTTATTTTTATATTTAACGAATCATTTCGCTAATTAATGTATTAACATCTGCAGGAAAAATAAGTAATCTTATTAGCTTACGAAGTACATTAATTAGCGAAAAGCGTTGAAGTATATATATATATATATATATATATATATATATATATATATATATATATATATATATATATATATATATATAACAATTCTAGAAACTTGAAATATTTGTAGTCATTATTATATATATTTTTACATTTATAAATTCATATATGTAGACGAATAATAATATATGCAATATTATACTTAAATATGTTTTTTGCTCCTCGGTTATATATTAACGTCTTAATCTATAGTTTTCTTTTGTATAACCTTTCGCTATAGCAGTATGATGTATTACTTCCTTTACTCAACGTATTGTTTTCTCTTTTATTTATTGCTTTCTCTATAGTAAGGTACATTATGCTGCCAATTTTTATTTAAACGGGGGATTATAATGAATCGGTACAAACGTTTTAGTTTGTGTACGTTTATTAAGTTTAGAGTGGTTATATTTTTATCAACATTCAAGAGAATATCTTAGATATAACTACTAGGAAATTGTTAATTTAATACATTAAATTTATTATGTACCTATGTCAAATTCAAAATTAAATATTATCATAGATTTATCTTTCTGCTTAAATTTTAACAATTTAATATCCTTATAATATAATGACATATCCATAGATAAATATCGAAAATATTATTTTTCCCTAACCAATCTATCTGTTTGTCTGTCAATCTCTTTCTCTCTCTCTCTCTCTTTCTCTCTCTCTCTCTCTCTCTCTCTCTCTCTATCTATCTCTCTCTCTATCTATCTCCCTATGTATATAGGGCCTATATATATTTGTGTCTGTGTAATATTCAATTAATTTTATTAATATTTATTTTTTAAACAGGAATAATTACATAAGAATTACTCTAGACACTCTTTGAAAATGACAAAATTCTTTTCTGTTTTATTTTCTAAAATTGTTGTGCTTACTAACATGACGTCAGACTATTTTTGAGAAGACAGTTTCAAAATATTCTGTAATTTCAAAATAATATCATGGTTTCACACCTATCTGTGACATTATTTCAAA
This sequence comes from Prosapia bicincta, assembly GCA_036971475.1. NCBI lineage: Eukaryota > Metazoa > Arthropoda > Insecta > Hemiptera > Cercopidae > Prosapia > Prosapia bicincta. The sequence continues at coordinate 68,056,051 of JBAIZL010000001.1, forward strand.
TCGTAAGTTTCTTGCTTCTTTGAAGTTGTTTCTTTCAAATATTCCATAATTAAACATGCACAGAATTTCGCATAGAAATATTTATCACTGATGCAGAACGTTACATTGAAAAATTGTTCACAGATGCAAAATGTTAAATAACATCGTTATGTTGACGTCACCACCTACCTTAGATACGAATAGCTCCTTGCTTATCCTCCTAAAGTTGCTGTTTAGTAACCAGTACAAAAATGGATTCCAGAAACTGTTGCTGAGCGCAAGCCATGTTATGGTGAAATCCAAAAATGGAGGCATCTGAAAACATAAAAATCTATGAGAAAGGTCTAACCTTTTGGTTTTTGCAGCAAACTTGTTGAATACGTATTTAAAAATATTCTGTAGTATTTCAAATGATAAAAGCATTCCTGCTAAATATCCTTTCTAAAGCCTATTGATTGTTACATCAATATAGGTGACAACTGATGTATTGCTAAATTTATATAGGCAAAAATTATTATATCATTTGGTTTCCAAGTATATATTTCCAAGATATATTTATAAATATACATATGTATGTAAGATCCATGTGTTTATATTTATGAGCATTTGGGACAAAAAATCATATGTTGGCCTAGACAATTTATGTTTTAGGACAAATTAAAGCTTTCTTTGTTATCCTGACCAGAAATATATAAAAAGTAAGTTATAACTCCTAAATTTTAAAAGGCAAGGTGATGTATGAAGTTCAGTGTACATACTAAATTTAATAGCTGATGAATGAGGCGTCACACGAAAATTCTGAAGGAAAATAAAAAAATGAACTTCAGAAACGAACTAAGAGTTGTAATATAAAATAGTAATTGATAAGACCCTGAAAAATATTCAGTATTATCTAAACGGAAATATCTTCGGAGAGGAAGAAAATATTTTGGACTATCAAAATGGAAACGGATAAATCCAAAATGTGTCACCCCTTTTAGTGTTCACTCATTTTTGTCCCAAGATCTATGACACAGATATTTTGAAAATTTCTCTTTAGTACAAGAAATGAATATACTTACCTTTGAGCCCGTACACGCTATGACCACTTCTTGTATTGTCCATGGAGTGACCATTACAATGAAGCCCAGAGACATCGCCGCCATGGTTCTGGATGCGTTCGTGCTCAGCCTCCTTTCGTGGGCAATCAGCTGCACAAGTTACGCTAGTGTTATTAAACGGCAACAATTATCGGGAACATTAATGTAAAGGCTTATAAACCCTTCCTTATACATATTAAAACCAGATACTCATGACACCTATAATATGTATTTAATCTTAACTTTAGGATTGCATATTACATTCAAAAATATATAAAATTAAAAAACTTGAGATTATTGTAAATGACGAAACTAGAAGATCTTGAGAACTTGACCCTAGTTTTAAAATTGAACATGAAGGCAACCATTTAACTTTCTACACTCTTTAGCACCAAGATATGTTTAAAAAACTTTATGATTTAAGAACACACACACACACACACACACACACATACATATATATATGTATATATATATATATATATATATATATATATATATATATATATATATATATATATAGTGCGTGTGTGTGTCTGTGTTGGTACTGTTAGTCAACGAAAAGATTTGAATTGTAAATTCAATTATAACTCTTGTATAGCCAACGAAAAGCTTTGAATTGTAAATTCAATTATAATTCTTGTATTTGTATTTTGACTTTGTTCTTTATATATATATATATATATATATATATATATATATATATATATATATTTATATATATATATGTATGTATATGTGTGTGTGTGTGTGTGTGTGTGTGTGTGTGTGTGTGTGTGTGTGTGTAATATAAGTTACAAGTATTGTTAATGCTATGTATTTTATGTTTATAACTATTTATATATATATATATATATATAGTGCATGTGTGTGTTTGTTTGTGTGTGTGTGTGTGTGTGTGTGTGTGTGTGTGTGTGTGTGTGTGTGTGTGTGTGTGTGTGTGTGTGTGTGTGTGTGTGTGTGTGTGTGTGATTGTTATGTCGGTCCAGAGTGTTTGTATTTTTCATTCTCTCCGGTCTTGACATTGGACACCAGTTTTTTCGTTCATTGTTTTTTCTTGTTCGTTTGTCTCAATGTTTCTTAGGCCTTCCTGTTCTTCCTTCTCTCTTTCTTACTGTCACTCTCCCATTAACGTTGCAACCGTCATCGCTTGATTTTCGCTCTAATGGCAACTGTTTGTAAAACTCTCCATATAACGTCCATTACGAATGCTTTTATTTTCTCACTGTCCTTTTATGATTGTTATCTTTGATATTACAATAAATTACGTAGAATTTTAGTTTCGTTCTAGTAATCTCTTCACTCTAGAATTTTTACAACTTCTTGTCTTACTCTAAGCGTTTTTTTTTTTTTTAATTTCCAAGGTTTTTTTTATATACATTTCTATACGTAGGTCTTATACTAGCCTTACGTCTAACCTGTGTTTTTAAGTATAGTCTCCAACCCCCTCGCATATCTTTCCAAACAAATTGGATTTTTATTAAAAGTCTGTCAAAAAGTTATGAATTTAATTTGTATTTTTCATTAGGACGTTGAAAATTAAAAAAATCTTTTGTTTAACAGACTACGATCATTTGAATTTTACATAATATTATTTAATTTTCAACAAATTTTAAAAACTTTTAATTTATTAAATTGAGTTTATAACACAACCTAATTGACGGAGCCTGGCATTCAGTTTATTCTCTTAAGAATAAACATCTAACAAGAGCTGATTAGTTTACATTAGGCTAGGTAAAGTTAACTGAGGTTCAAATGGGTTCTACAGCCGCGATTACCCCAAAGTATTTTACTAAGTTTTCAATAGGATGTGCCAATTTGTTGCTTTTCTACAAAATACAGCAGCTTGTGGTGAGACAAATATTCCACTAAATTTTGGTTTCTCGCAGAGTGTCGGTAAAGATCAAAGAAATTTGACAACTAAAAGTGGAAGATTTGTTACTGTGCGCTTTGCGCCAGCAACTTGTAGGAAACTAGTGGAGATCTGTTACCCATCCACGCACTTCGGACGTAACGTAATTTCTAGCTTTTCTTGGACAGGTAGGCCTACTGATTTCCTGCAGTTTGTGTCAAGTTTCTTGATTTTACTTCCGATCATTGAAATCAAATACTGAAAATTAATACTGGCCATTCTCAGAAAATATTTGATACTCCCCCACCTCGGCTTACCAATTAACTGATCGACGTCATCATCGGAGATCAGCTATCATGTCACTGCCACTGTACCTATCTCTAGCCTTCAACGAGGGTCGTACCCAATATCTTCGGTGACCTCTTGTTCAGTGGCTGGCTCTGATGACACAGACATACGCGGCAATAATTTCGTCTTCTTCATCCAACACCCTTGGCACTACTGACTAACCTTTCGCGCGATTTCTTTGGCAACAAGTTTTCCACTTGTTGCTCTAAATTTGAGAAGATCGACTTTTAGTTTTCTAAAAACAATCTTTTGTCAACTTTGGTGTAAACGCGCATTATCAGTGAGGGGAAATTGTATAAAATATCTAAAATTAATGACTTGGTTTATTATTCTAATCCAACTAACAATAAATTAAGTTCCTCTGGAAGAGTAAAGCATTTGGGATCACTAGATTACTTACCTTATCCATAGTACTGACGGATCCGTCTTCAGCGACACCGGTCACAGCGCACACGCCTCGCTTCAGCCTGAGCTTGTTCACATGGAAAGCCGACCCGTAACAGTACATGAGTAGCATCGTAGTTGGGAAGTAAAAGGCGCAAGCAGCCAGGATCCGCAGGCTGGGTCTGGTGTAGAAGGGGTCGCAAGCTGACAGCCCATTCAGGTTGAAGTAGTATCCCCCTCGAGGTAGCACGAGCGTCGAGAACACGGTCAGCGAGACAACTAGAGTCAGGCTCAGTAGGGCCATGCAGCCCTAAAAATAATTTACATCAGCTGATGATGGTTCCGTATGAACAACTCTAGGAAAAGGGTAGATTGAAGACATTTCTTTTACGTATTGTTACATATTGTTTACATTACTTGAAATAAATACATAAAAAAGACAAATTATTTGAGTACTTTAGTGTTATGTTTACTTTTCACACCTAGAACAACTGATTTTAATATTATGTGGGCTGTGCACCGACATTTCGATCGTTTGGGATAATTTCAAGGGGTGTTTACTGGCTGTGCAAAGGCAATGAATTCCTAAAATAACGATTTGTGAAAACCAAAGACTTGTTGCCATGTTTACTTAGAACATAAATATACTTTGTTATTAAAGTAATTAATAATAAATCTGTTAATACTATAATAATCACTTCTAAATAACCTTCTACAAAATTTTGTGTATTTTAATTATATTATTTGCAGTTAAAAATACAGGAAACAACAGTGTCTAATAAAATGTGTACTTAGTTTCGCGTTTATTACCTTTCTACCATCAAGTCTTCATTCGATTATAATGAATGAATACACTTTGTCGTTGATGATAAGGAACTCTAAGACTGTCTTTAGGAAATAGTCGCACTCTGGAATTGTTATTATAATAAGATCTCGATGGCACTTAAGTATGAAGTAATTAGCATTAGCTACGAACGCTTCACGTATCCTTACCACAGGATTCGTTTAGTGTAGCTTATCCTTTTGGAGGGAGGTAGGGTAACTTTAGCTCTTTGAAATCTCCCAGTACCAACCTCCTGAATTACTGTTTTCCTCTGGTGTTAAACCCAATCAGACTCTCATTACCTATGACCAGCTCCATCATGTGTCTTGGCAGTACACTACTTGCCTCGCCTAACTCACGAGTATCCCCACCGAGTTTGGTCTTGTTATAAGAAACGTCTTTTCTATTACGAAATGCAGTAATTTTTCTCATGTGTACCTAGAACTCTTTCAGTGCATCTCCAAATATTAGGTCATCTCTGCTACGACCTGTATCTCACTACCCGACTCAATCGCTATACTGTTATCACTGTCTCCGCATCCTCTGAGATGATTTCATAAGTAGTTCATGCAGGAATCTCTAACTGTTCGATGCAACTTTCTGGATTGTTGTTTAATAATTAGTCTTACTAAAAGTGAAGGTGTGGAATATGGTCACAAACAAACCCTTCCTTTCTGAGAGTAATCTGATATTTTCTCTCTACCTTATTCTTCTTTTGCCGGATCTAACTCCTCTCACCGGTTTCTATTTCTCTGCCTTTCTTTTTCAACATAGGCATTCCTTAGAGTATAAAGCCGATGGAGTACTATACATTTACTATAGCTAAAAAATAGTTTATATTTATTGATAAACAATTTACGAGTCAGTTTCTGCTATTTATTTAAACAGGCAACGTTTCAATAATTCGCAAGTCACAGCATTTATTGACCAATGATCTCTCCGATTGTAAACATGATTAATAATGGAGAGGGGAGTGGGTTGAATGATTCTCCTACTGCGCTTGAGGATTTTACAGGTCCCTACTTCTCAGGACGCACATTCAAGCGTTCTTTAGTTTATCTCTAGTACACTTGGACAAAGGCCTGAAAACGTTAACGTACCCGTTATTGAAATGTTCCCTGTATAAATAAATATTTGTACTTGATCACAAGTCAACCGCTCATATTTAACAATAATCTCTCCAAGTGTAAATACGATTAACAATTTAAATTTATGTTTTGTTGTTACCATTTTAAAGTCCTTAGTTGTCTTAAATATAGGTTTTTATCGCCCTGTAATGATACTGCCAACAGTCACTGGTATCCGAATATAAGCAAGTAATATTGTTTCTGGAAATCTGTCGTGTCCAAACCAAAGACCAACTAATGTAACTTCAGTAGTACATATTTCTCTGTGTTTACGGTGCTAAACGCCTTTTACATGACGGCATTTAATTACGGCCGACCTGAGGTTTGTTTGGGGGTTGTATAAATCACAAAGCTTTCTAGACGAATTAATTTATGGGCGTAAAGTTGGTAACGTGACGCTCGCAGCTGAAAGCAATATTCCGTCGCACCGGAAGTGCTCAGCCCCGGGAAGGTAGGCCTAACGCAAGGCGCTTCCCCGTCGCCTAATGAAACACTCGGGCAAAGCAAGCCTCTTTAGTTTCCTATAGACATTACTTTATCATACAGCATATACAGCGTTCTAAAAATAGAACAATACTTCAAAAGTGTTAAAAGTAATAACAAAAATCAAATTAAACATTATAGAGCGTTTTATCTTCATTTTAAATATTGTTCACAATTTAAGAACTTATTTAAGTAACATTTAAAGAGCTTTACTGAGACAAAACCTTTTCGATGACAATAAGTGATCTTTTTAACAGCTTTTCCCCTCAGCTTAAGACATTGACAAAATCGCCTAATGTAATAGAGAAGATTTACTTAGGAAGTTAAAATTTTGTTTATTATTAAGTTTGGAAAGTTGTTAATTTAGTTTAAAATTACAGTTTTGCTAATCGTAAAAGACCATAAAATTTGAAAACTTTTTTCATTCTTGCAAACCCGTTGTTAATTTTTTTTAAAACAAGTTTTACCACTTTATAAAAATGCATCTAATATAAATTAAAATCTATGTCGATCTTTTTTAATTTTTTAATTTACAATGAAAACGTTTTCCTACTTATTAAATTCCTACTATTAGCTGATACTTTCCTGATATATATATATATATATATATATATATATATATATATATATATATATATATATCTTGTGCAAATTTTCAATCGTTAATAAAATACGTTTTTATTCGTCCAATTTGGTTCAACCTTAAACTGTTGCCATGGTTACCACACAATATCATAAATAGTACGCTAGGGTAGGTAAAATAAAATTTTTCTTTGTTGACCTCTGTAAGAATTAACTTGAAAAGGTTTTTTTTATATTACTCGTTTTACGTTTGTATTTTTAAAATTTAGATACACATAAATTGGCTCCTTTTAGGCGTTAATTACCTGGGACAAGGTTGATGTTCAATGTTAAAAATATCTACTAGCCTAGAGTAATTCTAAGGTTTAAATTCATTTATACATTATTAATGTTTTATCTTAAGGCCTCGTTAATTTTGTAGCTTTCATTTTGAAAATGTTTGTTTATTGTAAATCTTTGGCTATAGAGTAAGGAAGTGTTGACATCTCTCTCTCTCTCTCTCTCTCTCTCTCTCTCTCTCTCTCTCTCAGCTTTGATTTGATGTCGAAGGATTTTTCTTGAGATACAGCATCTCTAGCTCTTATACACGATGGAGATATTTTACACCCTTGTACAAAATTAAAAAGCAGGGTTGACAAAGTTAACGTTTGTTGTTTCCTTAAGAGCAAAAATCGTTGTGAAATTGTCAGAAATTGTCACGCCCCATGAGTCGTCGCATCTATAACAAACTTGTTACTTAACCTACAGTAAACGTTGTACAGTAAACCTACAGAGGGTAGGTGTGCTACAATAAAGCGTTGATCCCTCCTCATCTAAGTCCAAGGAAGATTGATGAGTGTACCCTTGTATTAGAACCTTGGATCCAGCTTTTCCTTCAAGCCTAATGATGAAAATAAGACAATCTGGGTGAGCTTTAAGCACATTAAACCACCTGAACACATAAGGCCTTATGTTCGCAACAAAGTTACTTTTGTCGGCACACTCAATCACATCTCGTAAGCCAGAAAGTAAGTCTCGCTAAGTCCTGACACCACTAATTACTTTCCTCGGCAACCATATTCATATTTACGATAGGAATGGTGATTTGTAGTAATATTGGAACGCCGTACGTGATAATGCATCGGACGACCTATTTGTACACATTGTGGTGGGCGTCGTGTGACCCGGATCCGACAGTCGTGCTCTTTATGGACCAACAGACATTTAGATTCGTTTTATGACTTGGATCGTTAATATAGCTTCCACGTTTATTGCCGTTTTATTAATAAAATACTTTGTGTCAGAGAACGTAAAACTTTTGAAGGAAACTGTAATAGGTATGTTTCTTAAGCACAAGAAATAAAATGTAAAAAGTAATTTCATGTGTGAAAAGATAAAGAAATATATTTTCTTTGTGTTATAAGATCTAAAAAAACGCATGTAAGGAATGTGTTTTTGTTGTGTTCAGGGGAAGATATGATCGGATGTGGAGAATATGGAAAAAATTATGAGTGATGGGTGGAATAGATAAGAGCAGAACCCGTTTGACGTGGGAATATAAGGGAGTATTTACACGCGCAGGGCCTGATTGTTTTATCAGCTAGAAACGTGTTAACCTACTGTCTTTGTTAAGAGATAAATAAGGCAGATAAAATTAAAGTGGTATTATGAAAGAAAACTTCCCTGATACGGTGTGCCGGAGAATCTTGGTAGGAAGAGATTCCAGGTAGGAAGGAAGGAGATGAGGAGGAAGAGAGAGAAAGAGAGAGCATGAACTAATTTATATTGCCTCAATTCGGTTCTAATCTTCTTATGACAAAGCTATACGCGAATAAGGAAGTGAAACAGGCACATGTTTACTCGAATATTACATTGGAGGACGAAGTTGTTTTAAACATTTTGGCATCTCACTGATTCCGGTATAACGTAATATTGTTTTCTGAGAGCGTCATGTCACGAAGTTTGCGGTCGTAAATTATGTAGTGTAGAAAGCTCTTTGATTCATATAACCCCTAAACACCAAAAACAACCCTTAGATTCCTCGTAATTAAATGTCATGTAAAAGGGTAGCACTGTAAATAGAGAGAAATAAATACCATTCTGTTACGTTAGTTCTTTGCGAACTGAGGTGTGTTTGCCCGCAGGGATAAACATGCCTTGTGTGTAATATGTAGCTACTTTGTGGTTTACTATACTTTATTACCTTTTTCAAATTATTTACTTCTTTTAAAAAAAACATTAGAATTAACATTTATTAAGTTTTGTTTGGTTAACCATAATAAGTATATAATTTTGTAGTGTAAAAGTCTTTCTATCAATGTTTCAGCTTACTACTTAGATTGCGCCAAGCGAACACGATACTATTTTTCGGAGTGAAATTTAGTTTTTAGCTGATAACGTACAACATTTACGATTTATTACTGATTTCTTAAAGTTTATATTGGGAAAGGAAAGCGGTGTAGAGACAAATAGGGCAGTGTTATTAATTGGTCTGTGTAACTTTGGGACTTAGCCAAACGTTTTTTTAGGGGTTTGTCGGGGTCGTAAACAGTAAGTGGAGGGGATCACATTTTAACAATTTGAGGCATTATGCTTAAACATCTTAAAATACTAAGACAAGCTTTGTAATTAACTCAGAAGCTCGTGTTTGTACTTTCTCACTTTTACATGAAAACCACCTAAATATTTATTTTCGTTTTAAAATTTCTGGGAAACTTTTTAGGTTTACCTTAGAACCCTTCCTGTACGGATACGGCCTTGTTGGATAAGGTGAAACCGAAGAATCTCCAGGGCGATTCTCCCCAGGGGCTAACCCCCTCTACTAGGAAAAGTTTGCACCCGGCCAATATTCCAGTCATAAAACACCAAAACAATATTACAGAACTGTGCACTATGTTCCTCAATTACATTCTTAAAAAGGAAATCTTTTCTTTCATATACAAACCTTTTTAATGCTTTAAATTAGTGAAATGCTTATTGATTTGTACAATTTATACGGATTAGAGGGGAATTAAATATTTCCATAAACCTGTTTCAAAAGTCAAGAAATATAAGAGGGCAAAATAAGAAAATGGGGAAATAATGTTGATGCCTTATAATGGATTGTTGGCGAAAAGTGTAAAGTTTCGTAAAGCAATCAGCTGACGTGGGGATGTTTGACTTCAACAGATGACGTTGTATGGTGATGTGATAATAATGACGTAGTCCCGCCCCTGTACACTTGAGTATAAACGCATTAGTTCATGTTGAATTATGCGGTGAGGTGGCTGGCCTTTAGCTATGCTAAAATGTAGATGTTACTTGTAAATGAGACAGAGAGCAAAGCTACTGTCTGAAGCTGCGTCTACATGTAAATAACACAGCGAGGTGATATCTCCTACATGAAGACCTGTCTCTCTAAACCCGAAAGGAAATTAGGCTTTAAATTACGTCCTTTAATCTTTAACTCGGTTGAAACTATATATACATCTAATCTTTGCTGACAACCAATTATTTTTTATTCTAAATAGACATGTTAGTTTTGAACTATGCTCAAAATCTATTTTATTTAGTATTTAATTAAAATTCTCAAAAATACATTATACTCAGTCATTAAAACATATTACAAAGAAAAAGTAACCACAACAATCATCTTTATTTCTATTAGGAACATAGGTATGTATTTGAGTACTTTTCTCTCCCTTTCCTAAAATCAAAATACTGTTTTCGTTGACGCGTTTCCGATTACCTCGGTTGCCAAATCTTTAAATCGTACTCTTACATTATCTAAACGTTAAACTGTATTCGTTTAGTAGAATTTAGTTTAAATTGTAGATAATGTCAGAGTACAATTTAGATGAAGGAGATAATTCGAAACGCGTGAATGAAGAACAAGGTTTTGATTCTAGGAAAGGCAGAAAAATATACTCAAATGTATAAAATGGAACTATGTTTGAAGTTTGACATGTATTAAGATAAGTATTAAAAATTGGTTTTCTATTTCATTTCCCTGACCTAGGTCAGCATTAATGGGGGTTCCTTAAGTTTTATATATATATATATATATATATATATATATATATATATATATATATATATATATGAAATGTTACTATCTGGAGTACATCCGTTCATTCTGCAGTCCATAAATTCGCAGTTCCGACGTTTCGCTAGAATCTCATCCAGCATTGACGAGGTGAACCCAACAACAGTAGAAGAGCGAGTGAAGAGCGCAGATAGCTCGGCTCCTATATAGGAAGCTCGAATTTATGGACTGCAGAATGAACGGATGTACTCCAGATAGTAACATTTCATCATATTTTTCCATCCGTGAAGGAATACGTATCAGCATATATATATATATATATATATATATATATATATATATATATATATATATACCGCGTCATGTTTACAATCTTGTTCCAAGTATTGTTGTCATAGTTTTTCCTGTTAATAAGACGTGAGGTCCGATCCAAATATCTACACGAACTCCATTTAGGCCAAATAGAAGTAACACCCATCCAAGCGTCATAAATATCTGGGTGTGTATTTACCTAACCCTAAAGTTCCCTAGTTATTTAGTAACTGTTATTATTAAAGGTTTAGTACTTGCGTGGGCTCCGTAAATCTGTCTAAATGAAAAATTAATTATTGCTTATTATTTGCCTAAAAACCTTGGATATTTTCCTAAACTTTTCTAGGCGGGTTTTTACGTATATTCCAAGCTTAATACAAAAGTAAAACCAAATAATTATTCGAACTACTGTAGATAATTGCAAAAAACTTATTATTTGTTTAAATGTCTTCAATTTGCTCGTGTAGAAAAGTGTTTAACTATAAGTTTTAATTTATAAAACCTCTTTATATACAAAAACTGAATATGATGAGTATTTATTCGAGGAATGAATCTTGATTAGCAATATATCAGTTATATTATTCGATTAATAATCGGCATAAAATGAATCTATATGCTTCACAGAAACCCTTGAAGGAACAACTAACTGGTAAATAACTGGTAATAACTTTGCGTTATTAGTTTTAAAAGTACAGAGGTCTCGTGATGTATTGTCATAACGAATTCTCTAAAGGTGAACAAAATTATACACCTCAAGTGGGAGATTTTACGAGTTCCCCTATAACAGAGTTTTCTGCAATCAGTACCAGTTGAACGAAAGTTTTACTTTGTAAACTTTCCCTATATTACATTTTACTTTACTATCTTTATAGGTCTCGTTGAAGACTTTATTGTAAACACACACACACATACATAAACACACACACACACACAGACACACACACACACACACACACACACACACACACACACATACACACACACAAATACACGCAGACACGTAGCGTTTGTGTATGTATGCCTGTGTTGAACACATATCAGTAGCATTATCGCGGTAACATTTGGAGAAGCATTGGCAAAACGAAGTACTAAAGGCGACATATAAATAGCAAGCTAAGTACAATGCGACGAGTAGCCCGGCCCTAAAACTACGCTTAGCACTACTTCTCTGGCCTCACGGCACTCGTAAAATGCTTTCCCGTATTATCATCACACTTCTCACTATATAAAACCGTTGTGTGGTAAGGTATGAGAACATTGAAGTTGGGTTCTACTTACTAGGTTACATACATAAGACAAAATATATTAGGTGTTCATAACCAATACATGTTAATTGTAAATAAACTCGAAACAAAATGAAAATGTATTTTTTTCGAATCTAGACTTGGATTCTCAAAATACGTTTCATATTTTAGTGTTTTTTGCTGAATAAAATAACACAAGACCATTTCTCATGACCAGAAAGAAAAAGCGATTCTAGAGAAGCTTGAAGTACTTGAATAAAAAAATCTTTGATTTATTTATATAATTTTTTTCCAGTTAAAAAATCATTTTACTCACCATTCTAGCACGTCAGATTTAAAAACAATTGGCATTTTTACTCATTCGGCTCTTTCTATTAGCTCACACTAACGTTATACATATATATATATTAGACTTATTAATTCTTGTATTTGATAACCACTGTTATTTTTTGATATATATATATATATATATATATATATATATATATATATATATATATATATATATATATATCTTGTACAAAATTCCAATCGTTTCTAAAATATTTTTTTATTTATCCAATGTAGTTCAAGTACATTTGTTTTAAACCTATAGCGGATGACAATTGATGTTATTACGGTTTTTTTCAAATATTTATTCAGTAATTAAGTTTAAAAATACTAGTAGCTCCTGTCGGATTCGAACCTAATAAATCTACATATTTGAAATTCACTGAACCAACTTTCCCATAACTAGAAATCTATTACTTAATCAAGTACATAAAATTATAAGAGAATGGTTCTTTGCAATAATGAAGTATTGCAACAGACGAATAGAATGAGAAATTGTAGATCACCATCAGCCTCGTAAATTAGATTCGAAAAAAAGCCAATAAATAGTATGAAACAAAAATAATTGTCCAACACCATATACTGTATAGAGAGATCAATGGAAAATTGCAAGAATATTTGTTTTCTATTTTGCACTAAATATTGTGATTATGTCATATATATATATATATATATATATATATATATATATATATATATATATATATATATATATATATATATATATATATACATGATAAATAGTTATAATCTGGAGTACATCCGTTCATTCTGCAGTGCATAAAATCGCAGTTCCGACGTTTCGCAGTCAGTCACTCGCTCTTCATCTGTTGTTGGGTTCACCTCGTCAATGCTGGATGAGATTCTAGCGAAACGTCGCAACTGCGATTTTATGCACTGCAGAATGAACGGATGTACTCCAGATTATAACTATTCATCATATTGTTCCATCCGTGAAGAAATACGTATCAGCATATATATATATTAAAACAACATAGGTTATTCAAATACAAGAATATTTATTATTTTATATCCAAAGCTTTTCGTTGGCAAACAGTACCAACATCTTTTGGATGATGTTGGTACTGTTTGCCAACTAAAAGTTTTTGATATAAAATAATAAATATTTTTGTATTTGAATAACCTATGTTGTTTTAAATTATTAAACAAGAAAACGTATTTTATATATATATATGTATATATATATATATATATATATATATATATATATATATATATATATATATATATACATGAATATATTTATTTATTTTTATTAATTATAAGGAATATAATGTAGAAATTCTCCAAGTTTTCCAAAATAAGCTACAGAGAAATATGGTTATGGGTCCTTGGTATGTAAAAAACAAAGATATTAAATATTCCGACGGCAACAAAAGAAATAAAGAAGATGGCGAAAAAACATGAAAAGACACTTCACCTTCATCCAAGTACAGTGGCTCTTCAACTTCTCGATAACCAGTACATGGTTAAAAGGTTGAAGAGAACCAAAATATTTGAGTTAGTGTAGTGTTGTGTTGTGCTGTGCTAGTTCTAATATAATACTCGTATGTATTGACAATGTTCAGAGAAGAACTTAAGAGATAATGGGCACTTTAGTTATATGAGTATTTAGGTTAAGATAATGCAAGGAAAGTTAATGGTTGGTTTAATTAGTTCAGCTTTATTATTAAAAATATATAATTATTATAATTATAAAATAAAAACTAACTAGAAGTAGGAATTGACTTAATTTTTGTTTTATTTATATTACTTGTTTTTATGTTGAAATCAATAAGACCAAACAAATTTAGTGCTACACCTTTCCTGCTACATTCTGAAAGCGTTATTTATTTTTACTGTATAATTATTTTTCAACCTTTATTTCATTTTTTTTACTAAATAGTAAATTCCATATTACACTGACTGACAGTCTGGGTATTCCAGGTCTCCACTCAGGCAAATTATTTCCCATATCTTTCTATTCCCTCTAAATTAACAATGTTTTCATTTAGTTAATAAATGATAATCAAAATGAAATAACATCAGTTATCACGTGAATATAGGACTTACCTTCTTACTGGAGTGTTTGTGGTAGTGCTCTGGGTGCAGCATGCAAGTGTATCTGTCCACTGCCATGCAGATTAAAATGGCCGCGCTTTGCTGTGTAAGTGCCCCTCTGAGAAGTGCCTTAGAGAAACAAAATGTATAAACATTAAAATCAGTATACAAATAGGCAGGCTCATTGCTCACTATGGTCTAATTATAAACCCGTTATAGTTTTCTTCTAAAGCTTTAGTCTAGTTAGAAAGGGGTCACTTCAGTGCTGCTATGCCACATCGTTGGTATGAAGTTAACATATAAGAAAAGCATTGGCGCGGTGACAATTCAAATAAGGAAGTTAGCCGTCCTGTCAATCTTAGTTGTCATGGGAACCGTATATTGTTAGGCGAAGCTGTCACCCAATATTCCTAATTTTATTTCTATAACTATATTTCACACCATATTCTTTTACAATAATTTACTGTTTTTATCATTTTAAAAAAATCCATTTTTCTCTTTGAGTACAATTTTGGAAATAGAAACTGTGTATTTTAATCGCACATAAATTAATACTTACTTTATTATTTCTAAAACAATAAATATTTAAAATCTTCATAAAAAAAAACATTTTAGAAGCTATTTAACCTTAATTAAATTTGTTTTCCTTACTTTCTAAGATTCTTTATTTTGAAATCCTAAAAACGTACCTTGCGTGGATACATAGTCGAGTTATTGGTCTGCTCTGGGTGTTAGTATGTGAAGCTACTATATGAGTTATAATAATAAAACTAACAGAATAATATACACTTATATTATAATATATATATATATATATATATATATATATATATATATATATATAGTTACAATTAATATAAATATGTATATAGTTATGACAGAATCACAATAATAATTGCCAAAATACTAAGCTAGTTTCCTTGCAATTATCCTTTTCCTTTTCTATACAATATATGGTGTTGGACTATTATGTTTGTTTGTTGCTGTATATTAAATATATTCATTGTATTTTTTTTGTGTTTCAAATTTGTGAAGCTGATGGTGATCTATAGAACTCATTCAATCCATCTCTTGTAATGCTTCATTATACCTAGGAAACTTTGTCTTACAATTTCGTATACATCTTTAAGTAACAGATTTTTAGTAATCAGAATGTTGACTCAATGCCAAAGAGCAGGATTTCAAACTTGTAATCATTCAGTTTGAATCCGACCGAAACATCAGCTTTTTACATTTTTGGAAAACTGTATTAACATCAATTGTCATCCAATACAGAATAAAAAGAATTTGTTTGAACTTGACTGGGTGAATAAAAACGTATTGTATAACCGATGGAATATATATTTATATATATATATATATATATATACATATATATATATATATATATATATATATATATATATATACATTACAGACAGTCCAGATATAGCCATAGAACTATAAGGTACTTAGATAATTTTGATAATGCTGATACTGCCAATCAGTCAAAAGCTTCAATGTATGAAGAAACCTATATATATATATATATATAAATATATATTCCATCGGTTATACAATACGTTTTTATTTACCCAGTCAAGTTCAAACAAATTCTTTTAATTCTATATTGGATGACAATTGATGTTAATACAGTTTTCCAAAAATTTAAAAAAGCTGATGTTTCGGTCGGATTCAAACTGAATGATTACAGGTTTGAAATCCTGCTCTTTGGCATTGAGTCAACATTCTGATTACTAAAGATCTGTTAGTTAAAGATGTAAACGAAATTGTAAGACAAAGTTTCCTAGGTATAATGAAGCATTACAAAAGATGGATTGAATGAGTTCTATAGATCACCATCAGCTTCACAAATTTGAAAAAAAATACAATGAATATATTTAATATACAGCAACAAACAAACAAACATAATAGTCCAACACATTATATTGTATAGAAAAGGAGATGGATAATTGCAAGGAAACTAGCTTACTATTTTGGCAATTATTATTATGATTCTGTCATAACTATATACATATTTATATTAATTGTAACTATAAAATAAAAAGTAGCTAAAGTAATTTTTTTTCGTTCTGCTCAGTAGGAATTGTGTTTGAATTTTTCATTTATATCACTTGTTACTGATATAGTTTACGCAAGTAACACGATAGCAAATAAGGTATACCGGTCCTTTATTTGAAGTCGTAAGACTACTGTAATACGCAATGTGCATCAATAGAGCCTTAGAAATTACTTTGGGTGGGTATTTTCTACTTTCTTAATACCCCAATATAGATCATGCTACACAGCTGGCCGCCGTCTCGTTGACGTAATACACTCATCAGCGATCGTGCTCCTGGAGGACAGTTTCGTGTTAGTGAAGGACATATTTGTGAAGGACTAGGAAATGATGTACTAGTTAGTGCCAGTGGCCAATGTGCTTTACGGGAACCAAAAGGGAGAAACAGAATTTATAAAATCCGTCGAGGAATCGTGAAATACGTCTTATGCTGTGATGCATAACAGTTATGCCTACTGTAATGACTAAAGGGGAACACCCCCCTTACATACGTTATCTTCAAAGCGAAGACAATCCCAAAAATAATAAAATTCCATGGGTGATAAACAAAATCGCAGATAGACAAGAATCTTGGAATTTATTGGGTCCTGGAGGGTATATACGCTGTTCATGAAAAGTTTACGAGCACAAGTAATACTAGAAGTGAAAGATATTATAAAGGAGAAAAGGCTGAATGGTTTATACTGTGGAGGTACTTCATGCCAATTTTGCAACTTTTGAACGTAAAGGTTCATTTGCTTGCAAAGTGAAAACTGTTTCATGAATGAGAAATACAAAAATTGAATAATTTAATATAATATTCGGTTTGGAGAGAACCAAATATGCCTTCCCCTTCTAAACAGATGTAACTTTCTATATGGCTGTGCCCTCTTTCGTAAATGTTCAATTCCAGCGTGAAATACGACTCTGGAATGGTATCTACGTTGATTCCTAGATCTGTCGCCCATCTATAGTAAAGTGTATTACTATATATGGGAAAAGGACAACTGTAAACATAATTCGAAAGGTTCATAAAAACCTGCGGTGTTTCTGTTGAAGTACCTACTCCCCTCTTTAAGTGTGACGTCCACGATCATCCCAATCGGTCGGTACAGAACGCGATTCAACAAGTGTAGTAAACTCTGACGAAGTTCGTTAAACACAGAAGAATGAATGGGGTTTGCATTATTAGGCTTGTTCAACCTTTTAATGAATTAATTTAACCAAAACACTTGTAAATATATTTTAAACCTGCGTATAGTAGCACTTACTTATATTTGTTGAGGACGGCCGTTTCAGGAGATGTGACCCATTGACAACTCAGACCGTAACGTCTGACTTAAGGTCTGAGTTCACAATGGGACACATTTCCCGAAACGGCCGGCCTCAACAAATATAAGTAAGTGCTTCTATAGGCAAGTTTATAATATATTTAGAAGTGTTTTAGTGAAAACTAGTAGCTCACGTACAGATGGAACAAATATAAAAATTAATTTAAGTTTTGTATAAGGAAATTTGTTCGCAAAAGAGGCAACGTATGCAATGTATTTATATGATTTTATAAACAGATGATTTTATGTTATAAGTTATGTAGTAGTACAGCTGACACACACACACACACACACACATACACACACACACACACACACACACACACATATATATATATATATATATATATATATATATATATATATATATATATATATAAAGAACAAAAGTCTAAATACAAATACAAGAATTATAATTGAATTTACAATTCAAAGCTTTTCGTTGGCTAACAGTACCAACATCATCAGGAATATTAAACAATTAAAATTAACATATGTAACATTGTAATTGACATATGTTAATTTTAATTGTTTAATATTCCTGATGATGTTGGTACTGTTAGGCAACGAAAAGCTTTGAATTGTAAATTCAATTATAATTCTTGTATTTGTATTTAGACTTTTGTTCTGTATTAATACACAAGAAAACATACTGCGATATATATATATATATATATATATATATATATATATATATATATATATATATATATATATATATATAAAATACGTTTTTTTGTTTAATAATTTAAAACAACATAGGTTATTCAAATACAAGAATATTTATTAATTTATATCCAAAGCTTTTTGTTGGTAAACAGTACCAACATCATACTGATGATGTTGGTACTGTTTACCAACGAAAAGCTTTGGATATAAATTAAAATATATTCTTGTATTTGAATAACCTATGTTGTTTAAAATATATATATATATATATATATATATATATATTCTATCTTTTTTTTTTAATTTAAGTAGGAACTGTCTTAAAAACGTTTTGCTTATAATGCGTGTTTTTATTGAAGTGTTAAAAAACTTATCATGGACTCATCTGTTACATCATTAATCTAAAATGTTTACAGACTTATGTAAACTCGAGATCATAATAATTTTCACTGCAAAATAGATTTTTATTAATACTCTAAGACAAAATATAAAACCCTTTAAATATAAGACACGCCAGTGATTGTCAAGACTTTAACATAATCTTCTCCTTGAAACTTACTTTTGTGAAAAAAGTAAATTTTAATGATTTTTAAAGAAATGCGTACAATTTTATACTAACGGCAATGTAAGCAGCAAAATGATAATGCTGCAATTTTGTCTTGGAGTAAAGTGTTAGCTGGGGAATTATGTTATATTATGTGCGATTGTACGTAACTCATAACCCATTACTATGCCTAAGCTATGCTCATAAAATATTTTGTTGTAGTATGTATATAGGGAACTATTTTTAAAATTCAAATATTTGTATAATTTTTATTTACTACCTATAAACAGTAATCAGTGTTAAATGCAAAATCCATACCATTTTCTATCATAGTTATTACCTTAAAATTGTGATTTAACAGCAACTCATCATTAATAGAATTAATTGATTGAAACTTGCAGATTTTGTGTTATAAATCTTTAGATTTTTTTTATAAATTACTACTTGTGAGTCACGAACAAGGTTCCATGGCTCCGTGAGTGTTATTCTTGCCGTGACTTGAAGCATTGAACAATGCACTGACCTAGTGCCTGCTTAAAAAATGTTACCTATATTGCGGGTAGAGACTCTTGGTGGGCTGTGGTACCACTGCGCACAATGAGGTGTAGAGCTGTAAGTAAGCCACAGGCAGGGCGAGGAGCTTCTAAACTATTTGATAGGGATCCTTGACAACAACCATAGTTGCTGAGCTTAACTTTATTACAACATACACAACTGAGCAATTAAATAGCTATAATTAAAAAAAACACTTAACTAAGGAAATATATAGGGCTTACTTGCCGACGCATTTCGAAACAATCGTTCCTTTTACGAAGCAAAGCCTCTACTGGCGGCATACGCGTAAAAGGAACAATTGTTTTCAAACGCGTAAGCAAGTAAGCCATATTTATTCACTTAGTTCAGTGTTTTTTAATTATAGTTTAATCAGTGAATTCAAGATGATTACATCATGCAATTTTAATTAGATATCTTCAGTAATAGACAATAATAAGTTGGGTGCATGACTAGAGAGTCCAAGATGAGCTCTCCATGCCAGATCATACAATCATTAGAATGTAGGAATTAAACACTACTAAAAAGGTCCAGCACACTATATCTATGACTCGGGCCCGAGATTATTGTATTAAATGAAAAAAATCTCACTGTATACCTTTGAACACTGACATGCCCTGCAAATAGTGCTCCGAAGTTTATACTGTCAAATTGCCTCCACAATCGTTCCACCGAAAATTTACTTTGTGTATGTGTGCGCACCACACGTGTCAGTCTCCATTGGCCCCGAACGAGACATAAAAATTTTCCGTTGGCCAAACACACTCGTTGCTGGAAACACACACACACACATTGTATTAAACCTAGTATGTATGTTACACGTTGTTACGAATATTGAACAAGGAGCAGAGGAAGACCAGGTAGTACTAGACGTGGAAATAGAGTGTACAAGTGTAGATGCTTAGTAGATATCGGTGCTACAATTTTAAATGTAAGTCCTAATAATAAAAAACAATATACAACGACATTAGTCTAACACAGGAAAGGTTGAAAACAAATCAGATTCCGCAGATCAAGGTATTTTTCAGGGAAATAAAAATTTTCCCACGTGTATCTTTATTATAGATGCCTCTTGATGGAATTTTTGGGATGAATGTTTTGAGAAATATTGAAGATAACTAGATTTAATACTGAGAATTTGTTTTAGAAAACAATCCAGTTTTTACTGTGGATAAGGATACAAGAGAGAGTAAACATACAAAGAAAGAGTCATCATTGCCAATGAAGGATGACCAATCAACATCTACAACTAGTAATAGCGAAGTTAAAACTTTATCAAAGTAAAAGTTAACTTCTAGTGCTCAGTCTATTGAAGAAACACCTGTACCACAAATTAAGGATGATTGAGGCAGGTGATAACAAAGTAAGTTCAGAAGTGGTACTTATAGAACCAGTTTAATGAAGCACACAAGGTGTCAATAACTACAACAACTTTAAATAAATTGGAAAAATTGTTAAAGAATAAAAGTAAAAGAAGTCAATTTTTGCAAAGAGAAATTATTAATAGCGAAATTTTTAATCCATTAAATTAATGAAATGCTTATTGATTAGTACAATTTATACAGATTAGAGGGGAATTAAATATTTCCATAAACCTGCTTCAAAAGTCAAGAAATGTAAGAGTTCAAAATAAGAAAATGGGGAAATAATGTTGATGCTTTATACTGGATTGTTGGCGAAAAGTGTAAAGTTTCGTAAAGCAATCAGCTGACGTGGGGACGTTTGGCTTCAACAGATGACGTTGTATGGTGATGTGATAATAATGACGTAGTCCCGCCCCTGTACACTTGAGTATAAACGCATTAGTTCGTGTTGAATTATGCGGTGAGGTGGCTGGCCTTTAGTTATGCTAAAATGTAGATGTTACTTGTAAATGAGACAGGGAGCAAAGCTACTGTCTGAAGCTGCGTCTACATGTAAATAACACAGCGCGGTGATATCGCCTACATCCAGACCTGTCTCTCTAAACCCGAAAGGAAATTAGGCCTTAAATTACGTCCTCTAATCTTTAACTCGTTTCAAACTATATATACATCTAATCTTTGCTGACAACCAATTATTTTTTATTAATAAGAAATTATTAATAGCAAATATTAAGGTATTACGTATAGCCGACTTGTGTCTAACAGAAAATAAAGAGAACAATATATACAGTATAAAATAAATATCGGAAAATATTACCTTGGAAAACATACAGCACACTAATTTTCCTCCCGCGCACGCAGTACGTAATGTCTTCCAGTAATCATGGTCTTTCCAGACCGAAAGTTTACAATGGTATACTGTTAGCGACCTAATGCTATTGATTTAATGTTTAACTAGATGTATATGGATTTTTGTCTTGTAAACGTCTGGGAAATTTGGCTCCCAAAGTTGGCAATGCTTCAATCGGAAATAATTTGCCAACTTTATAATATGAGACCGTTATCACAATGGATTGTTGTCTAACAGGCATTAAAGTACTGTTGGACGGAAGTTAAACTTGTATTACGAATATTTTAGTCTTGAGCCTTGTTAGAATAAGAGTAATAGCAAAGTTACCTTCCGCACTGGAAGATCATGGCCAAACTAGTTAGGTCCAAGATTGAACCTGGTCGAGAGGACGAGGTTTAATTATCACTCACGCTTGTATCATCAACGAGGTAGATCTCCTTGTAGGAAAGTTATTAAGGCAGTAGGTATAGCGCGTGTGGGTTTTAGGAGAAACAGAAATACTCCTCCTTCTATTTGTAGAGGTCGAGGCTGATCCCTATCTTCATAGAAAGAGAGGTGTGTAGCCGACACATTTCCTCAGCGTTAAAGATACGGTGAAAACGTTTTTTCATAAGGCTTCTATTGCCAATATTTTACTTCAAGGAAAATATTTTCTTGCACAAAATTGTGGGAATGTTGCGTTGTCAGCTAACAAAGCTTTGTGTACATGCCTTCATTATCTCGTCTGAACAGGGTGGAGTTGTACGTGCGAATAAATTTAAATTCGTCGTTGCTATTTGCGCCGTGTGACACGATGCTTATTGCTTCACACCTACCTAAACACACCTGTCGCGTCAAACAGTTTGCACGTCTCTGCTTAACCAATACGAATATGTTTTTAATTTTACAATTTATTCATCCATGCACAGCGTATTTATAAAAGTAATAATACTTTTTTTGAAAACCAACATAAACCACTGAAAATATTTGGTTTTCTTTTTAGATTACAAATACTATTATATTCGAATAATTTTTAAAAAATACAAAATAAAATAAACGATATTATATTTCCTCATATAACACATAGCGAGTA
Source organism: Prosapia bicincta (assembly GCA_036971475.1). Lineage (NCBI taxonomy): Eukaryota > Metazoa > Arthropoda > Insecta > Hemiptera > Cercopidae > Prosapia > Prosapia bicincta. The sequence goes on from JBAIZL010000001.1 coordinate 68,079,078, forward strand.
GCTAAAGCCTGGTAGACATCTGCTTGTCCCACGTGACACCATATCTTATTGCCATAGGATATGGAAAGTTTTATCGAAACCTTTGCAAGAACGTTGAGCCTTTTACTTCATCTATCCGTCCTTAGGCCTACTCAATCTCCCGAGGATGGATAATTATATCCCTCGGGATCCTATCCTTGCTTTATATATAAACCATTAAATATTAACATTTAAAACCAGTAGCGTTCAAAATTTAAGATATTCTTTTAAATAGTACTAAAGAAATAGATATAACCGATGGAAATAAAGTAATTAAAAAACCTTTTACAGATATCAGTGCATAAGTATTTCTACCATAAACAATTTTTTTATCAACTTAGAAATTTCATTAAGAAATATATTCACTCTAGAATTTTGAACTCCATTACGTTCGGTGAAACTTAATTAATCACTATTAATCATTAGTTTATGACTATCCGAAGTTTAATTTTTGAAAACTTACAGAGACAGAATGCTTTGATAGCTATGTGGTGATATTCATAAGTGTCTTCTGCTTGGAGATACCGGGTCAAGCATTAACGGTTTTAAAGGTAGGTTTTCGATAGTATCAAAGAGTATGTCTGATTTTTATCGTATTGCTTGTTTAATATGTTTGTACTTTGTGTTTTTGTGTGTCTGTAAGTTTCATATTGTGTTGAGATGTGGTCCTTTTTTCTTGATGTGCAAGATTTCTAGGTTATGGTAAATATCTGTGTATTTGTGACCTGTTTCTTTTATGTGATTGTAAAATGCTGAGTTGATGTTCTGTTTGTGTTCCTCGACTCTATGTTTAAATCCGCGACCTGTTTGTCCAATGTAGAATTTTTTGCATTTGTCGCAGTTGAGTGATTAATATATTTACTGTTTTAGCTAACTGTATGGATTTATGTCCAGCAGAATTTCTTTCAAGTGTAGGAGGCTCTAAATGCATTTAATTTCGAAGATTTGGCACAAAATAATAATATAAACAAGGAATCCAGTGGAATAAATATCATAAAAGTATTTAAAATTGGCGATGTTGGGAGATGTGCTAACGGCAATCAACCTACGCCTATTGTTGATGTATTGCTGTCTCTTTTATTGGAAAACCGTTAAAACAGATAAGGTGAGGAAGTTGGACATTGAGATTTTGGGAAGTGTATCGAAAAACAATCGAAACTGCTCATAAAACTGGTAAGAAAAGCCCACCAACCATTTTCGGCCTCTTTTATCGAAATACTTTTCTAATTTTATTTCTACCAAAAATAACTCCCTGATAGAATGGGGTTACAGAACAGTTTGGCCGTAACTGATAACGTTTTGAAGTTTCAGTGGCTTAACATTAATGTTTAGCTTTACCTGGATCTGACAAACGATGTCACTGTATGGCCAACACTGGTAGACGGCAGGCAACACGCCGAACGGAGTCACCAAGAGGCCGATGGCCAGGTCGTTGCTCGCAAGGGACGTCAAAAGATATCGAGGCTGGAAAGGAAAATGAAAACATTAGAATGTAGAAAGTACGTTCTTGTTATATTGCCAGATAATTAAATAGAATTGAATCATAAATTGATATTTGTGCTTCTTTTGACAAACGCAGGGTTTGTGTCTACATTAGTGAGCCAATACACTAATATTTGTATCGATGAGAGCTATCTCAAAATTCTGTGAAGGTCAGACACTAAATGTAAGAAATATTAAATCAGTGTTACTTCCTTAAAAACGCAAAATAAAATACTTTAGGCGCATGTTTATTTTATCCGGTGTTTTTTCAATTATTCACCACAATCTAAAAGGTTCACATGTACTTTAGCTTTATCTGCTATGTTCAACAAATTATTCTATAAGGACATTATTCCCAATGCCTTATGTAGTTTTCTTCTATAAATTTTAATTGTAAGAATTTTTATTATATTTATATATATATATATATATATATATATATATATATATATATATATATAAAGACGAATTTTCATTCAATGCTAGTTCAGTACTTTATTCAATTCAGACGCAGTTCCGTATTACCCGGATATATCGTTTAGATAATCTAGTTCTTCGTTGAGTTTTCTTCTTTCCTTAATCTCGTGTCTTCTTTATCGGTTGAATAATAACGCATAAATTAAAATATTCAATTTAGTTTGTATAATTTTACTATAATACACTCTGAGATTATACGGTATCATTAAAAACAGCTTTCGGTCACACTTGCAAAGATATTCCAATCTTAATTTGTGTTCATTAGGGGTGTACATAAGATAACTCAAAATACATTCCCATCAGGGGTAAAGTGTATAATAGTACTTCATAATATATATATATATATATATATATATATATATATATATATATAAATATATATATAATATATATATAATATATATATATATATATATATATATATATATATATATATATATATTTATATATACTTACACGTTAATGTACTTAAACAAGAATCTTACTTGGTTTTTTGCTAGTAGACTTTAGAGAGATTATTAAATAATGTGCTATCATTTTCGAGCTTTTCAAAAACCTTTTTATAGAAGACTTTTTAGTCTTCTAAAAAGCTCAAAAATGAGAGAACGGTGTTCAATAAGCTCTCCAAAGTCAACTCGCGATTATACTAAGGTTCTTGTTAAAGTACATTAAAGTGTAAGTGAAAAATAAAATCAAGAAAACTGTGATGATAAATTGAAATAAATAAATCAATATATAATATGGTCTATATACTAACTATTAGACTTATATGAACTGTAGACATTATTATACATATTTTTATTCATACAATGGACTAATATAGTGCTGTATTAATAACTAGCAACATAATATATTATGGAAGTGATTTTTTTAAAACGTCAAACCCTAAATCGTATTTAATAATTATAGTAATTACCTTGAACTAAACAAAGAAACATTAATTACCAAAGAAAATAACCTCTCACATTTACACACTTTTATCAAGTATTTCTTTTAAAACTGGCACCTACTTTTATACTGCATTTCTACAGGTGAAGTGTCATGCATAAATTATACAAATTAAACAATTAATAGGTTTGGCTATAAACAAAGTCGTTCAAGTTTCTAACGTCAACGTAACGAACAAAACTAAACGTTTGCTGAAGTGAAGTATTTGCATCCTCCTCTGGTGTTGGAGGTAACATTTGTGTGTGTGTGTGTGTGTGTGTGTGTGTGTGTGTGTGTGTGTTTGTGTGTGTGTGTTTGTTTGTGTGTTTGTTTGTTTGTGTGTGTTTGTTTGTGTGTGTTTGTTTGTGCGTGCATGTGCACTCGTATGTGTTTTCTGCATTGTTACCAGGAAAACGTTTTATTACGCAAACTATTGTGGAAACAGAAAAATCCTAAATGTTTACAACAAATAAGGTTATAAAAAAGGAAAAAATAATTGTCAAAAGTAAGCCAACTAGTAGCTGAATTGAGCGTTAGCGTTAATAAACTTTTTATTTTTGAACGAAAACCCAACTTTATCAGACTCTTTGTCACTAGAGTGTAAAATAGGTATATGATAATTGAATATATCATAAAATAGTGGTCTGTTGTATAAATAATCACTTTCATCATATAGTTTTTAGTGTAAGGGCATTTAAGATATGTATTTTTCCAATACGTTCTGTCAATGAGGTCTGTGCTATGGTTCTGTTCATATTTCTTCAAATATTAACCACTATATATGGTGTGAAACATTTGTAATGTAATTTTTGTTGTACATCATGTGACTTAATTTGTAAAACTGAAGTTGTACCAATTGGCTTATTTATTAGGTATGAATTATTTCTAGTTTCAAATGAGATGCCATATGGTCATATAAACCGTATACATATTTACAAGCTGAAGAATATAAACAAAAAATATTATCAGAAAATCTCTTTTCCTGTCTCATAGATCTGTCTTGGTGAACGAAAAGCAAGGAAAAGGCTCTGGTTTAAAAATATTTATGGTGTTACTCAGTACTAATATATCCAAGAAAAGTAATGATTTCAGAAAGATCATTAAAACTATACACAGCTCGAAGGAAAGACTGAAGACAAAAACACGTGTAAAATAACCCCGAGGAAAGAAAAACTTCCCTAAATCGATAAAGGATTAATTGTTCAGAAACTAAAACCATCCCAAATGGACAAATAACTATTTGAATGATGAAAAATAAAATGATCAGTTGAGATCTCAGTTGGTTTTAGTCGACAAGATAAGAAAAAATTATTAATAATCCTTAAAATATCGAGTGAACTATGATTGTACAACAAACAACATGTTTCATACTTAGCCTACCTATTGTTATAGTATTATACACTTTTAGTTAGACTCCGAATATTTACTTGTGTTTAAATGAGTGTATAGCTCGTGGTTAAATAGTCGTGCACGACCACCGCCGTAGCATTAAAGCAGGCTGATCTTGTGACGTAACAGCTTCATTCTGCTCTCGCGCTTTCTTTTGTTCAGCAAATTGTGAAACAGTGTATAAAAGGCTGAAAGCATTCTAAAGGTGAATACCTATTGTAATTTGTGTTGGCGTTGTTTGTTTTTACTTTCTGAAATACTGAATGAAGTGCATAAAATTAGACGTACCAAGGATTTTATATTACTCAATGGTTTATTCTATGGTCGTTGAAACGGCTACCCGAACATGCAGTCAGTTGTTGAAGAAAGAAGGAAAAGATGTTGACCGGATGTAGTGTGTGTGTGTAGATTAGCTACGTAAAGTGCACGTACGCATGGAAAAATACTTATGAGTGTATATGTAAAACGCTCTTGAAAAAAGTCAAACTGGCCCGAGGTCAGGTTATAGCAGTGAGGAATCTACATGCTTGTTGCAATGTTTAAGTAGATCCCAGAAGTTTCTTTAGACAATAGGTCGTCTTGTTCCAATCTTCATTGAAACCAGGAAGGTAGTATTAACGCAAGTTAATGCTGCTAGTACTACGTTTTAACCTACCATTTTTACACCAAGTACTCAATTTTATAGAAGTTTACCTAATTGTTAAAAAACCCCTACAAATTACTTGGCGCTATTGGGGTTCAGATGTATTATCTTTAGGTTAATTTGAAGGATGCAAATAAATAGCATAGATCATAAAGTCGAATATGTTAATCGAAAAGCGCGCTCGTTCCTTCAGCTAAGTCGATTCTTAATACTGTTATATTTCAGACTATAGATTATTAGATAAGAAAATTCTTATTGCTGACTTACAGGGTGGGTGTTAGTATTTGTTTATTGATTTTTTTAGTTTTTTGTTTGTATGGTAATTATTATTATTGTTGTACCTCTGCCAAAGACAGGCCCTAGCCTGCATGAACACGAAGGAGGTTTGGGTCAGGTATCGATGTCTGGCTTGTGAAATTATCATAGGTGAAGAAGATACATTCTCAAAACCAGCAAAAGTAAAGGTTGCTGCTGAAGCTGTAAATAGCATGACAGCTAGAGGGTGAGAGATGTAGAGCTGAAGGAAAAAGAATAAAAGGAAGCACTGGGCAGAGGACGTATGGAATTCCTGTGTCTACAGCATTGCTTAACGCTAACCTTCAGACGATCGTACGATTTTACAGCCCTGCTATAGACGTAAGCTATACATATAGAGGTTTACACTTCAAAAATAAAATGTGTTGTATATATTTCGCATCATCGATATCAAAGTATTATTATTTATTGAAACTGTAAATCCATATCCGCGTAATGTTAGTGGGGTCTTAGTAAGTCTGAGTAGTCGAACTCATCAAAAAACTCTCAAAGATTCACAGAATCTACAGTTACAACTATTCAAACATCAAATCTCAGTGTCTTGTGTTACAATCCGAATAGTAACACAATCAGAGTAGCTACTTAGATTATATCTTTAAAAAAGGTTTTGATAGTCTGTAAACGGTTCAGAAGTACAAACGAAGATTAACTTAAACAAAAATAGATCAACTCACACAAGGCAAAATCAACTCATATAAAACAAGCACATATCAAGCAAGGCAAGATCAACTCAAACAAGGCAAGATCGACTCAAATGAGGCAAGATCACTTCAAACAAAACATGTTCCACTCAGGCCTTAGCTTACCTGCGGATGAATGTATTTGGAATATCTTCGGCTGTTAATTACAATAATGACCAACAGATTGGCCGCTAGAATTCCAAATGACAATGAAAAGATAATGGAAGCTTGTATAACGCCGCCGACAGAGAGCTGAGGACCTGCAGCGCCGTAGCGGGGATGTGAGCAACTACTGTTGTGAAGCTGAGGAGCGACGAGCAGAGTGCCCTTGGTCATAGTCCGCATCATATCCGGGCCTTCTTAACAAACATGCTGCCCCCAAGTGACGTTGCAACTTCCCCAACCTCGTGATTCCATAACGCCTTCGTATAATGGCGGTGTAAAGAACTTCTTCGAGCGTCGTTTTCCTTTATTACATTTCGCTTTTCTAATGTCAAGTTAACGGGGATGTATATTTGACAGCAACGTGTCCCCGGTTCCTGAAACAAGTAAACAAGTTACACTTTATTTACACATTTCCCAGTATCAAAGCACCTAGGGCACCTAGACTATTCCTAGCTCTAAAGAAGCCTTATATATATATATATATATATATATATATATATATATATATATATATATATATAAAATACGTTTTCTTGTTTAATAATTTAAAACAACACAGGTTATTCAAATACAAGAATATTTATTATTTTATATCCAAAGATTTTCGTTGGCAAACAGTACCAACATCATCAGGAATGAAAATACCTGATTATCATTTTCATTCCTGATGATGTTGGTACTGTTTGCCAACGAAAAGCTTTGGATATAAAATAATAAATATTCTTGTATTTGAATAACCTGTGTTGTTTTAAAATATATGTATATATATATATATATATATATATATATATATATATATATATATATATATATTTGTAGTTATGCAACACTGTTTTCTTGTATACACTTATCACTTTCACTTATGTACTTAAACAAGTACAGAATGTACTGGTAATACCAAGTAAGATTCTTGTTTAAGTACATAAGTGAAAGTGATATATATATATATATATATATATATATATATATATTGTAACAAAAGTAGAAATATACAATATATATTGTTTGAGCCTATTATAAACTTAAATAATTGAGTAGTAGACAATTTTAAATAATAAAATTGTCTTTTTTTAAATATAGGTAAATTAAAAATAAAAAGGTATTTGGTATGATGCCTTGCACTACCCCATCAAACTGAACATCCGGCCTAACTCCCCATCAAATCATAATCAAATGTTCACTCCACTCCCTATGTTCTTAAATTAAAATACAACTTTTCATTACTAGTGCAAGCAACATACTGTAACTAGAGCAAACTTGTTTAAATTTAAAACTATTCAACCATGTGCGGAAAAATAATTTTCTAATTTTAATTCTACTTAGTAGAAAAAAATTAATTTTTCATAATTTAAAACGACTGTATAATTTACACTAAATTTCAAAATATATTTAAGACCGTCAAATAGTATCATTTAAAAAGAAATGTAGGCCTACAATATTTTTTAAAACATTTGATTTGTTTCTGAAAAAATGAAAACGAAAATATATAATCCTAAATAATAATACGTTTTCCGTCAAATAAAATATAAGAGTAATCAAAGTGTCATAATCTTCCACTTTTGAAACAATAATTTGCGAGCAGACATTGTCTTTGGAAAGATAATAAGATAAGTAATGCTAAACAGTATAAATTTAATTTCAAGAGTGACATTCGAGCTTTATCATGAAACGTACACAGATCCAGGTTAAGTGAATGGGTCAAAGTACAGACAAATCTATCACTAAAGGTTTTACATATGTCCAGCTTAGATTAATCTGTGTGGGATGTACAAGATCGAATCTGTGGCGCCTGTGTGCCTCCCGTTACTGCTGCAACTGTAGCTTAGCCAATAAGGTTGGCATTAAGTCTTGCTTTACATTTGTGTGCTAAACGTAACGGTTTGTTTCAGGGTTCGCATTTTATCAGAAAGTTTTATCTAAACTTTCGTCGCACTCTAAAGCATTTAAAAAAACTATAAATACTTTTAGGCAAACTTAATTCTAAACCATGTCTACACATTTTACACAGTAGAGTCTTGAAAATCAAAGTCTCAATATTTCGAGCGTCCGTTTTCTAGCTTGCCGTTAAATTGGAGCCGACTTCTATTTTAGCCTATTTTATTTGAAAGACAAAGATGAATCGAGCCTCCAAAAAATGTTTATAGGCATACGGAAAGCAAAGGAAATGAGTCAGGCTTCCAAGAAAGGTTCATATAATGTTCTATAAACTTATTTAGTGTCATTTTAATTATAGTTTTAGGTTATTATTTTTTCTAATGCACGGGAACTTGTTTCCGTATAATCCGAGTTTTTGGTAATTCTAGGGGGCCTAGGAAATTTACCTTGAACTAAAGAGACTCTACTCTGAATATATATTATGCTACTAATGCGTTTTGATACTTATATTTTACTATTTTTACTATAAATCTTCATCTTTCTCAAATGATGAGATTAAGTAGTTTTTCTTCAAATCTTTATTTTTAATTTAGATTTGAAATCTGAATTAACTATGGATTTATTTTTGAATATACCTCAAGTTATTTTAAAATCGTAGCAGAAAACAACTTTATTATTTTCATTATATTTATATATTTAAATATGTACATTTTATAAAAATATAAAGCCAAGAAGACATAATCACTACAAATTCATTATTACATTTATTAGAACAAAAAAAATGTTCAAGTGTTTTCCTAAACAATAGTACCAGCATTTCAAGAACCAACTTATTCTAATAACAAACACATTTAACCTTTATTAGCAATAATACTTTATACAGACATATAAATTTAAAAATAATTTTCAACAACGTACAGATTTAAATAAAGTTTTCCTCATAAAAAATAACAAATTAACTTACAAAAAATATAAGGTTCCGCACCACACTGTTTTGCCAAATCTATTAACTTTTTGCCATATCATCAAAGACACTGGATTAAATAGTTTACTTAACTGTACTTTTATTGACGAAACAACAAAATGCAAAGACCTTATACAAATTTCCTTAACTGAAACGACCGAGGTAATGAATACGCAGGTTTTCCACTCTCTAATTTCTAACTACAGTAATAAAATATAAATAAATAACTGAATATAAATATGTTTTGCATAAACTCTTGCGATTAACAATAATATACTTTACACTAACATTATTGCAAAAATATTATTTAAATATTACTTAAATTAAAACCGTTTGATATCATATTAAAACATTACTTTTGAAGACTTGGTCAGTTGACCCTTAAAGTAGCCCGCTTTCGTTCACTTGCATCATAATTCTCACACATACTGTACATAGCTCTGGTTTTATATTATACTCTCTAATAACTCATTGCGCATTATATGAACTCGCCAATAAAAAGTTAATTTTCGTTGAATGGACAATTTTATTACAGGACTTAACAGCATATCGCCATATTAGACTGAGAGATAAAACCGCCATATTTAAGTCGTCGCGTCGTCTGTTCAAGTAATAAATTGCTTGCCTTCTATCACGCTGTATGACTTTATTGTGTCTGTTGAAAAACCGATTTGCATCACACATTCGCAAAAGATTATTTCAAAAACGATTACTTCAATCGTAAAAACGAATATATTCACAGCCGGTGAACAGTTATCTGTATTGGTAGATGATAACTGACCAATGCTTCTTCTTGTTCTTCATTAGTTTTATTATTTGATTTTAAAATTGCTTTTGTTAATTGTTACTCATAACTTCTTAGGTCCGGAGTCCTTGTAGCTAACCTACACGTAACAGGTTACCATAATCTGAAAACACACACATACACACACACACACACACACACACACACACACACACACACACACACACACACACACACACACACACACACACACACACACACACACACACACACACATACACACACACACACTCACACACACACACACACACACACACACACACACACACACACACACACACACACACACACACACACACACACACACACACACACACACACACACACACACACACACACACACACACACACACACACACACACACACACACACACACATACACACACACTAACACACACACACGAAGACTTAGAAGAATTATTTTTATTTACCTATTGTTTATTTAATGTTATATAAAATACGATATTATATATATATATATATATATATATATATATATATATATATATATATATATTTGAAATTGTGCTTATAAATATTAATTGTATAAACTTATCGTTCCTTATTGGTGGGAATGATTCCAAGAATAGCACTTTATTTGAGTTGATTTTACGTCTTGAAATATTCACTTTGCGAACATACGATAAAAGTAATTTATCAAACTTCTTGGATAAGAAACAAATAAAACGTTCAATTAGTTTAAACCAATAAACCTGTACTTTAATTTATTTAACTATACTTGAACTATATCATTAATAATAATTACTAAAGCTATTTAAACATTAAAGCTTTTCCCACTCACGTGTTACTGCTAATAATATTATGCAATGGCTGTAATCCATTAAAAAGATAATCTTATATTTGCTAAACTGGTTTTAAACCTTGTTAGCGATAAGTGGAAAAGGGTGGTTGTGAACAACCCTTCAGTTATCACCCACAACGGTAGTAAAAACTAAACCTTACATAAACCCCCACTACGCTGTTTTCTCTGGTAGAGTAAAACAATATAGGTGTTTCGTAAATATAAAAACAACAATAGCTACCTAACTAAAATAACAATGCGGTGGCAGTATAGGTCAGCATTTTGTTCTGAAACACAAGGGTTTAACAACATAATAATAATATTAACATTAATTATAAACTCATTTGAATTCCTAAACGACAGAAATAAAATAAAGACCTTTACTTTTGAAAATCTAAAACTTTCAAAATGTTGATTTTATAAATAAAATATTTATGAAAAAATAATTATATACATAATATGTATAAAATTTAATAATAATATATAATATTATAATAAAATATAATTAAATATTATATATATATATATATATATATATATATATATATATATACAGTATATACATATAATTAATATTACAAAAAAATTGTTTATTATTTATTCCTTACATATTAATATTATTAATGACTAATAATTATATAGTATTAATTATTATTAATTATCGCCTTATTGAAGCTTTCTCAATTTATTAATCCCAAATAAACAATTATTGTTCTAACTATAAAATAATAATTGCTACAAATTTATTGTTAGGATTACATCAGACAAATTAAAACATCGGAAAATTTTGCAATTGGTGTTTGGGATGCATTAATCAAAGAATTATATATTTTATGATTCCATCATTAGATTTGTTTATGAATCAGAATTAAAAATAGATGTTGTATATTAATTGGATGTTTTGTTTTCTTTTAACAACCTCAATGATTCTCTTCAGATACCACGAAAAGAATATGTTATTTTGTTCAAATGAAACCACCTCCTACAATGCGTTTATTTTATTTTATTTCCAACAATAATACAACACGCACTGTTGCGGTTCGTCTCCCCAAACGGGACGAGCGTCAAGAGACCTTGTAAGACAAGCGTACCAGCATCTTTGCCCACTGTTTTGGAAACAAATATTTCAAAACAAAACTAACCCGTCATAAATTAAAACAAAATATATAAACCTCATTTACTATTTTTTAAGAGGACGATTGCAGTGAGGTTACTTAGCGTATCACGGATGTGAACATGAATAAAACCAATGGAGTTGGAATCTTGAACCATGCGTGGAATTGTAAGTTCTACGAATAACAGCATTGGTACCACAATAATACGTCAAATGAACGGGAACAGAAACCTATGTAAGTTCAGTGAAGGTCAACCTTTGCCTTGAAACATAATGAGAATGCATTAATTTTTGAGGTACACACAAAACTCCTGCCGATTTTGTAATATTAGGAAAAAATGTGTGTAGCTCGCATTTCTGAAGTGCATTGAGTCTTTATGGAATGGAAAAGGAGGTTTCTTCCGGTACTGTAAGGCAGCTTATACGAAAAAGAGTAAAATAAGTTCCATGGAGCATAAGTACCAACACAGTCTCACCTGGTAATGGAGGTCGAGGTAATGGTGACAAATGGAACCTACCTACGGCTGATAAGAAAGGCCTTTCACAGAGTATATGTCAGTAACTTATAGTGATGTTTTCCTATTTGCATTTGTGATTCATGAGCTGGTTGTTTTGTCATATGACAAAAGACGGAATACTCGCTCATTGTTGCGAGGCTAGCGCGTTACTCTCTATACTGGGAGTAGATATAATTCGGGAAAGACCTAAAATTTCCCTGTTCAGGGTAACCACGGCCTTGTGATCTGGCACTTTTGTCTTCAAGTAGGCACAATTCTTACATAAACAACTGGCAATACTTTATTAAATGCTATAATTTAATAAGATAATTGATGTTGTTACATTTGTCTATTGTATAAATTATTTTGTATAAAAAAAAATAAAAAGTAATTAATTTAGTTATTAATATTACCGACTGCATTTATGATGTAAACATCCTTGTGAAGGATTACAAGCGAGTGTAATCTAAATCTAATGAAACATGTGGCATAACTCAAGATGGGGAGGTATAACTGTCCCCCTCCCAAACTGTGTCAGTGAAACTTGTTACGTCACGAAATTGCTCTGAATGTTACAGAACTCCTCTACACGTGTATAAGCAGGCCGTAAGAACAATTGACGCCACTAAAAGAGAAAAACCTCATCAAATTTCATTAAAATAAATGTGTCCTGAAACTTTGAACGCTCTCGCTATTCAATGCAATTATAATAGAATTGAATATTATAAACTTGTTAAAATTAAATATAACGCGTTAAAACGGTTTCATTGCAAATGAATGGCTAAAACATTGTAACAATATTAAAAGTTTTCTTTTATTTAAATTTCCCTCTTGTAATTATACTAATGTTTATCAGAAATTATTATATGTTAAGCAAGAAAGGGGCGTTGGCCCATTATCAGCTTTCCAAATGCATTGGTGGCGGGATGGCATTAAAAGCGCTCTACATCAAGTATCTGAGTATTTTGTCATAACGTAAATATATGTGTTAATAAAGAGTGAAATATTGCCCCATAAAGCTGTGCTATTACGAACTATTGTAAAATCAAAACTCTATTCTATTGTAAATTAATCCTAATGTACTACTGCTTATGCAGAATCCTTAAATCAAAGGTAGAAACTTTACCGTCTCACCATGAATATCCCCCACAAGCGTTCAGACTTTACTTAGACCGTATTGAACTATGCACCACATCCTCTCATTGCACCGTGCATCCCATCATTTTATTCCATCGTGTACTCCATCGTCTAGACCAACGGTGTACTACCCGCTTCCCCGACATGTTTTTCGCTGCCACTGTAAAATGTTGTTTTTTAATGTAGTGACATATAATGGCATCCCATAGGGAAAGTCATAAGCGCGCACATTCTGTTAATATGTGCATTGTACAACTAATAATGATGTTGTTATGGAAATATTTAATCCTAATGTACTCTATGTGTATGAGTAACCGAGAAGATTATAACTTGACGTAAGTAAGAAGTCTTGTAAGTAAGACATTATGTGACAGACATTCATTGACACATGTTGTGTGAATGCCACAATCGGGATTGTTTACCGAGTAATTACTTTCAAGGCAGGAAATGGACTCGTATCTGTTTACGTTTAAAGTATTCCACTGCTACACTATTATAATGATTAATCATTTCCTGTCACCAAGCAACCGGGATAAAGTTGCTGTTTCTCATCACTCTTATACTCGATGACAAACTGAATTGAGTCCGTTGTTTATTAACACGAGACCAGTATAGATGTGTAGCAGTATGGTATTTATTGTACGAATTCATCAATTGTGCTGGTAACGATTGATCCCTTGTGATAGCACGATTCTAAAATGTCAGTGTCAAAATAACGTTAAGTTAAAGAAAAATTTTGGTGTTTTCAATTATATTTATTTACTCAATATCAAAATAAAGAACTTGTCTTATTTGCCAAGAAACTGTTGGTTGATTTCAATTTAAAAAGACATTACGAATCTAACCATTCAAAAACATATAATAATTGTACAGGGCAACTGTGAAGAGACAAAGTAAACGATTTGAAAAAAAAAATTAACAAGTCAACAAAATCTGAAGAAAAATTCCAGTAAAAATTCGGAATTAGTAGTTAAAGCAAATTTCGGAAATATTATTGAATCATTTGAAACCTTTTACAGATGGATAATTAAAGTATGTTTAACGGCCGCAGCTGATATTTTATTTTCGGATAAAAGTCAATCAGTTTCACACAGTCTATATTGAAAATTCTTTGAAACATAAAATCTCCAAATTCAAGTGGATTTCGATAGGGTTGGTTGATATTTCAGATTCAGCCCAGCTTGCTACTTTTGTACGAGGCCTTGATACAGATCTTAACAACACTGAAGAGTTATTAAGTTTGGTTCGTATGAAGGGCACAACAACAGGTTTCGATATTTACCAGGAGACAATAAAAGTTTTCGAAAGTTTTGAATTGAAAATTCGTATGGATAAACTATGAGGTGTGGCAACTGATGCCACTCCATCAATAATTGAGACAACATAGGTTTAGTGGCATACCTTGATAAAGACTGTAGTTTATATGGAAATGAGCTCATAACCTTTCACTATTTTCTTCATATACTAAATTTTTATTCAAAATCGTTACAGACGGATCAAGTTATCGAAGTTATTACTAAAATTGTAAATACTATCCATAGGAAAGGACTTTCCCATCGTCAATTCAAAGAATTTCTCGATGATATCAATAGTGAATTCAAAAATGTAATGTATTATACTCATATTCGGTGGCTGAGTGTAGGCAAAGTTTTAAGAAGAGTGATTAGTCTTCGTGAAGAAATTGATATTTTTCTTTCTGGTCGTTGTATTACGGTATTCGAATTTAAAATTAGAGACTGGTTATATAAGTTAGCAGTTTATGTTGATATTATGCATCATATGAACGAATTGAATACCAAACTTCAAGGGAAAGACAATTTAATTCACTCGTCAGTGAGTCTTATAAGAGCTTTTGAAAAGAAGTTGTAAGTTTCGGACGCCCAAATGGGAAATAATGTAGATCTGGTAACCTTCCCTTTGCATATTGAGATGAATTCAACAGATACTGATAACGCCTTGGACTTCTCGAAAACTAGCACTTTAATACAATGTTTGAAGGAAGATTTTGAAAACAGATTTCATGATCTTAATAAATTTGAAAAGTTGTTTGAAATCTTTGCATCGCTGTTCAGTGTTGTATGGACGCACCACACTTATTGATCTGTAGTACATGATTCAGTTAAAATCAAAATTTTGTGACGTTGCATTATTAGATTTCTACAAAAATCACTTAAGCCTGTAGAAATAATTAATCTGCGATAAATATGTTTTTAAATTGCATTTTGTTCGGTAGTACTTTAGTTTGTAAGCTTGCATATTCGTTAGTGAAACCTAAAATTCGTACGCGTTTAACTGACATTCACTTGAAATAAACATTGAAAATAGTAACTACAAACGTTAAAATAGACATTGAACAATTATCAAAAGGAAAACAGTGCCAAATTTAATACTAAACTAAGCGATTTTCAGTTTTAATGTCATAATTTTTAATTTTGAAGGTAAAAGTGGTTATACATTTTGAATTATGATGTAGTAATGATTAATAAGTGTAGTAAACTTTAAATTCTTTTAGAATTTGATACCAGGATACGTTGTTACAGGTATATAGGCTATCACAAATTATAAAGTGGTTGTTTATGTTTGGGATGCACGCTTACATTATAATTTAAAATATAGGTCATAAATATTTGAAAGTTAACCAAAACTAGACAAGAAGTATTCCAATGTTGAACTCGAGAAATTTTAAGCCTCGAGAGAAATGAACACTTAATTGGCCCAAAGAGGTTGAGCCCCACTGGTCTAGAAGACGTATGGTGCATCCCATATACTTGTTGCATTGTACTGTCGTATTATTACATTGTGCACCCGATCGTCTAGAAGATATATTGTGACCCCATCGACATCTTACATTTTAAACTCTATCGTACTAATGTATTGTGCACTCCATAATCCTATTACATTATGCCCCCCATCGTCTAGAAGATATATTGTGACCCCATCGTCATCTTACATTTTGAACTCTATCAACGTATTGCATTGTGCACTCCATAATCCTATTACATTGTGAATCCCATCGTCTAGAAAATATATTGAATAACGCATCGTTTTCTTGTATTGTAAACTCTATCGTCTTATTGTATTGTGCACCCCATAATCCTATTACATTGTGCATCCTATCGCCTAGAAGATGTATTGTGCATCTCATCGTCTTATTGCACTGTACACCCAGTCGACTTATTGCATTGGGCATCCCTTCGTCTAGACGAAGTACTGTGCACCCTAACGTCCAAATACAATGTACACCCCATAATCATATTACATTGTGCACCCCATAATCCTATTACATTATGCACCCCATCGTCTAGAAGATACTAATCGTCTTATTGCACTGTACACCCCGTCGACTTATTTCATTGGGCATCCCTTCGTCTAGACGAAGTACTGTGCACCCTAACGTAATACAATGTACACCCCATAATTATATTACATTGTGCACCCCATAATCTTGTATTGTACATTTCATCGTCTAAATGCATGCGCATCCAATCGTATAGAAACAGGATTTTCAGGAAAGCACGTGAAAAAGGATCTTATTAAAACCTGTAGATCATGTAGAAATAAAGAAAACTCATATTTACAATGTAGAAATAACAAATATTGGTTTTATGATCGACCGACTCTAGACCATAAAACCTTAAATATTTCTTGAGTATAGGCCTAAACCTGAAGGAATATGGTTCAGTGGTTAGTTAATAAAACAAACGGTTGAGTACTTTTATCAAAAACAAAATGATAAATGGCGTTAAATATATGAAAATAAGAAATAAATTATTCCAAGTATAATGAAGTTTTTTGCTTGGCATTTTACCATAAAACATAGTGGCTAGTAGAACGGTGTGATACAGATTTTGCCTAATGCAATAATATTTCTTTAAACTAATTGCGTATAACGGGTGGACCGCTCTTTACAACATCTATAGAAGATATTTGTTAATGTATGCGACCCTGTCACGTGATGCCATTGTTCTATATTAGCAGGGTTTATGTTCATAAAGCCTTAATCTTTAATCCTTATACCTTAATCCATATATTCCTAATCCTTTTATATCCTCGAAACGGAGGATCGCTGTAGAAAGCAAATAATAAATTAATAACTACATTTTTATGGCTGACACTATGTTGTAACCATGTTTCCACAATAAAAAGTTTATTGATAAATCATCTACCGTATATGCCCCACTTAATTACAACTTAATTCCCCACTTAAGCTTCTCTTAGGCTCTGATAGGTTACATTTCCGGGATAAATCACAGACACGCTCTCTTTCAATTGTGAGTATGTATCCAAGCGATATCCCTAGGACAGACATTAAAACATTTATCAATTTCAAATAACTTAGAAATAACTCGGGAAATTCAAAACAAATTTATTACGCCTAAGACAAAAGATACTATAATGTTCCCTATTGACATTTTCACACTCAGTTACCATCTTCAGAGCAATAAATAATTATTATAATATAGGCAGAATTTTACTATAAATATTTACAAATCTTACACACACACGCACGCGCACACACACACACACACACACACACACATACACACACACACACACACACACACACACACACACACACACAAACACACACGCACGCACACACGCACACACACACACACACACACACACACACAAATATATATATATATATATATATATATATATATATATATATATATATATATAAATATATATATATATATATATATATATATATATATATATATATATTTATATATATATATATATATATATATATATATATATTTATATATATATATATATATATATATATATATATTTATATATATATATATATATATATATATATATATATATATATATATATATATATATATATATATATATATATATATGTAGAATATCAAATATGTTTTCCTGTTAGAATTATTTTTAAGATTAAATAATATACACTAATTACAGGAATAATTTATTGAATATACATTCAAAGCTTTTCGTTGGTAATATCAACCAACGAAAAGCTTTGAATGTAAATTCAAAAAATTATTCCTGTAATTAGTGTATATTATTTAATCCTAAATATATATATATATATATATATATATATATATACATTAAATATCGAAATCTTGTTGCCGTTCATGACGAGCTGGTTGTAAATTACAAATTACACTCTTGTTATTACTTGCGACCAGAAATTTGTTAACTAAAAGTTGTTAATTGTTAACTTACACTTGGAGGAAACGTTTTTGTTTTACGACTTCTTCAGCCTCGTCTCGCTGAAGATTGTATATATACTAAATCTAGTTAAATGTGTCTAATCAAAGTGTCTACATTCTCTGTGGCAAAATACAATTTCGTGTTGTGAGAGTTTTACGAAAGTTATTTTTAATGTGTATTTATAAGCATTTATGTATCTCACCATTTGTGGGCGTATTCCCTTCCCTTTTGAAATGTAATTAGGCGTATAAAAATAAAATTTCTCTTCTCAAGTAGAATTTTTCAAACAATAATAAAAATTATATTTTAAATATCCGTAGGAACATTTTGTAATTATTTATTTTCGTTTATAAAGTTACATAAAATCTTATATATAAGTACGTTAAATAATACATTCAGTAATGTTGCTTTATTAATATGGTAATACGAGATTACTAAACAATTCCAATTTATCTTTAATAACTTGAATGTTCCCCTAAATTACAAAAATTAGATAATACTAAAACAACAAATAATTACATATATTGTGATACCAAATTGCATATTTCTGTAAGATAGTTATCCTCCTCCGGTGAGAAAATCTATAGAGCTGAAGATAAAACGTTATAACTCTCTGAAGATGACAATTACGTCGCCGAAACAAGCGAAGGATTTTTATCCATTCTTACTTTATTCGCAACAAATTATGTTTTATTAACAAATTTCTCATTAAAGGGCTGGAAGTCATACAAAAGCAAGTACTATTCTATTTTTACTATGAAATAATCTTTGCAGAAGCATCTGGATAAAATTTGTTTTCTTTGAAAAACAATAAAAATAATTTTTATATGGATTTAAAAAAACGGTGTTTAACAAAATCCATAGAATAAATGTTTTTAAATCTACATATATACATACTTTAATTAAATGCTTGTTTGGAATTATGTTCCTATTTTCTATAAAAATAATTTGGTAAAGGCTTTTGTACCGAGTTTTGACAATGGCCTATATCTTGTAGAATATTCACACATAAACTTGGGTAAGACAAGTAGCTGCCATCATGGTAAACATCCGAAAATCCATCCGAATCTTTAGACTGTACTTACGTAACTATTAAATTATATTAGTTTGTACAGAAATTAATTAGGGTCTGTAGATAATAGGTTTTAATTTAAACTATGATATTATCTTGTTACATTCTTCAAGTCAACTGAACCCTAAATGTACAATAATTATACATACCATAAATATATAACCTCATATCACTGTCAAAAGTCGGGTAATAGTGAGAGAACTACTAGTGATCCTGGGAGAGTTATTTCAGGTAAGCGATCCTGTCCACGCGGGTTGTGATGTTTTATTCCTGCATGTTACAATCCCGTCTATTCCTCTATCACTCCACATGAACGCACACTACATCTATACACCTGTTGCATCGTTATAGATGTAGCATCATTATAGCTGTTGCATTTTTATAGCGCTTACATCATTATATCTGTGTAAATTATCACTTTTTCTCATCAATTGTAAACATTTCCCTTTGGCGCTATCTTTTACCAAGGACTCAAGATTCAGCGCACTTATTGTTTTTATGCCAGATTAAGTATTAACATAAACTATACGCCCTGCAATCCACCCACTGGTGCAAAAGGATAAATTAAATGAATTACATTATAAAATAACAAATTGGTATAAATCTCACAACGATTCTTAAAAGTACAAATAAGAAACAATAAATATAAAAGCTCACAATATAAATAGATTCTCCTGAGTAAGTTACACGTCTATTGATTAGCGTTATATGTTATATGATCTGTATTTATACTACAGCGAGATCGAAAACTGGGCCAGAGAGATGTAAATTCAGATATTTTACGGTTTAATGGTCTCATTCGGGTTCTTTTGAAGGGTGTTTCCTAGATTTTGTGAAAACGTTTATTACAAATATTAAATATCTCTCAAACATTTATGGATTATGTTTTACATCAATAAATTATGTTGCGTTTAGTATTTGTACCAATTGTACAATAATTTGTAACAGCCAACACAAAGTTAGATACAGTAAAAAAAAAAACATTGGGAACGGCCAGTAACTGAAACTAATTATATCTTTAAAACAAGTATTTTTGTTGTTTTAGAAGAATATTTCCATAAGTTAAAGAAAATGGATTTAAATATTTCGTTGGCATAAAAGTATACTAAAAAAATATATAGAAATGTTTTTATAAAATATTTTAGAATAAATAAAAAAATAATTTTAAAAGAGCATAACGGCTTAGTATAGTACAAAAAAAGCCTTTTACAGTTAAAATTATTTGTAATAATGTTTAAAATATTTGATTAAAACTACTGTAGTTTCACAGATTTAATTTATAAAATATAATCATATTAATTCCTAAATTGTAAATATTTAGTTTCCAGTTCATAATGTAAATTCTATTACACTAATGTAGTGGTATTTATTTTATTATATTGTCTTTAACAAAGTTTAACAAAGTTCAACATTCATGAAATTAAAAAATGTTATTTAATTTAAAAACGTCTTTGAAATTAAGCATTGAAATTTAAATTCGAAAATTAAACAGAGTAAGTTAACTCACCAAATTTGAAGCTAAGTTGAGTCGGCGACGCACAAAATGTAACTGTCCTTCGTCCTGAGTAGACTCGAGCGCATCCTTGCTAGTCCTGCGCACTGCGGGTTTCCTTGTCGATAATGTTATCAGGTTTTGATCAGCAAGTGCCTGAAAGAAGAGTGGCACATTGACTATATCAAATTAGACCGCAAGTCTCTCACTTTGGCGGCTTAACATGGCGTTTTTAAATGCCGATTCCCATGGCACTTTGGCCGAATGCGACTTTTAAATGATTATTTCGGTGACTTAATGTAAGATATTTCCGAAAACGTCACAATTACATGTATCTTAATACTCGGCAATTAATGTTTTTGAGAGAAAAGTGGAAGAGCATATCATTGGAAACGGCTTTGTTCGTCTTCCAGTGAAATGTATTTTTCAAATAGTGGCCTATTTGTCCGTAGTATATTCCGTTACTATTATCGTATAATTCTAGTTATTAAAATTCTTATATATATAGTGTTCCTATAGTAACTTTGAACTGACGTGTTTTTTTTTTTTTTGTTTAATCCACTCAGTTTTATTTTGTTTATGCTTATGCTTTACTATACAATTTTATTGATTAATTTCATTTCCATTCTTGAACAAAATACTTCTTCTCAAACTCAATATTTTATCTTCATTTGGTTCATTTTACTTTATCCTCCAGCAATGACGTAGCACAGGAGTCACGGGCTCCGCAAGCCACTTATTTTAGCAAAAAATATTAACCTATAAAACAGCGCTAGGTTTTTAGCAAAACAGCTTCCCAACGACCAAACAATTGTGTAATTTGAAGTACCATAATAGCAGAAAATATGATTTTTAAAGATAAAAATGTACACAAATTTCCTCTGCTCGTGACCCCCCCCCCCAACTATCCTCCTGGCTACGGCCCTGTCCTCCAGTTTGTTTTTAAACAATACTGAACCTAGTTCGTTTTGCTTATTCTTCTTATTTAATGATGATGATGTTTTAATATTACGCATTTTTCAAACAATAATAAAAATTATATTTTAAATATCCGTAGGAACATTTTGTAATTATTTAATTTCGTTTATAAAGTTACATAAAATCTTATATATAAGTACGTTAAATAATACATTCAGTAATGTTGCTTTATTAATATGGTAATACGAGATTACTAAACAATTCCAATTTATCTTTAATAACTTGAATGTTCCCCTAAATTACAAAAATTAGATAATACTAAAACAACAAATAATTACATATATTGGGATACCAAATTGCATATTTCTGTAAGATAGTTATCCTCCTCCGGTGAGAAAATCTGTAGAGCTGAAGATAAAACGTTATAACTCTCTGAAGATGACAATTACGTCGCCGAAACAAGCGAAGGATTTTTATCCATTCTTACTTTATTCGCAACAAATTATGTTTTATTAACAAATTTCTCATTAAAGGGCTGGAAGTCATACAAAAGCAAGTACTATTCTATTTTTACTATGAAATAATCTTTGCAGAAGCATCTGGATAAAATTTGTTTTCTTTGAAAAACAATAAAAATAATTTTTATATGGATTTAAAAAAACGGTGTTTAACAAAATCCATAGAATAAATGTTTTTAAATCTACATATATACATACTTTAATTAAATGCTTGTTTGGAATTATGTTCCTATTTTCTATAAAAATAATTTGGTAAAGGCTTTTGTACCGAGTTTTGACAAAGGCCTATATCTTGTAGAATATTCACACATAAACTTGGGTAACACAAGTAGCTGCCATCATGGTAAACATCCGAAAATCCATCCGAATCTTTAGACTGTACTTACGTAACTATTAAATTATATTAGTTTGTACAGAAATTAATTAGGGTCTGTAGATAATAGGTTTTAATTTAAACTATGATATTATCTTGTTACATTCTTCAAGTCAACTGAACCCTAAATGTACAATAATTATACATAACATAAATGTATAACCTCATATCACTGTCAAAAGTTGGGTAATAGTGAGAGAACTACTAGTGATCCTGGGAGAGTTATTTCAGGTAAGCGATCCTGTCCACGCGGGTTGTGATGTTTTATTCCTGCATGTTACAATCCCGTCTATTCCTCTATCACTCTACATGAACGCACACTACATCTATACACCTGTTGCATCGTTATAGATGTAGCATCATTATAGCTGTTGCATTTTTATAGCGCTTACATCATTATAGCTGTGTAAATTATCACTTTTTCTCCTCAATTGTAAACATTTCCCTTTGGCGCTATCTTTTACCAAGGACTCAAGATTCCGCGCACTTATTGTTTTTATGCCAGATTAAGTATTAACATAAACTATACGCCCTGCAATCCACCCACTGGTGCAAAAGGATAAATTAAATGAATTACATTATAAAATAACAAATTGATATAAATCTCACAACGATTCTTAAAAGTATAAATAAGTAACAATAAATATAAAAGCTCCCAATATAAATAGATACTCCTGAGTAAGTTACACGTCTATTGATTAGCGTTATATGTTATATGATCTGTATTTATACTACAGCGAGATCGAAAACTGGGCCAGAGAGATGTAAATTCAGATATTTTACGGTTTAATGGTCTCAGTTCGGGTTCTTTTGAAGGGTGTTTCCTAGATTTTGTGAAAACGTTTATTACAAATATTAAATATCTCTCAAACATTTATGGATTATGTTTTACATCAATAAATTATGTTGCGTTTAGTATTTGTACCAATTGTACAATAATTTGTAACAGCCAACTCAAAGTTAGATACAGTAAAAAAAAAAAACATTGGGAACGGCCAGTAACTGAAACTAATTATATCTTTAAAACAAGTATTTTTGTTGTTTTAGAAGAATATTTCCATAAGTTAAAGAAAATTGATTTAAATATTTCGTTGGCATAAAAGTATACTAAAAAAATATATAGAAATGTTTTTATAAAATATTTTATAATAAATAAAAAAATAATTTTAAAAGAGCATAACGGCTTAGTATAGTACAAAAAAAGCCTTTTACAGTTAAAAATATTTGTAATAATGTTTAAAATATTTGATTAAAATTACTGTAGTTTCACACATTTAATTTATAAAATATAATCATATTAATTCCTAAATTGTAAATATTTAGTTTCCAGTTCATAATGTAAATTCTATTACACTAATGTAGTGGTATTTATTTTATAATATTGTCTTTAACAAAGTTTAACAAAGTTCAACATTCATGATATTAAAAAATGTTATTTAATTTAAAAACGTCCTTGAATTTAAGCATTGAAATTTAAATTCGAAAATTAAACAGAGTAAGTTAACTCACCAAATTTGAAGCTAAGTTGAGTCGGCGACGCACAAAATGTAACTGTCCTTCGTCCTGAGTAGACTCGAGCGCATCCTTGCTAGTCCTGCGCACTGCGGGTTTCCTTGTCGATAATGTTATCAGGTTTTGATCAGCAAGTGCCTGAAAGAAGAGTGGCACATTGACTATATCAAATTAGACCGCACGTCTCTCACTTTGGCGGCTTAACATGGCGTTTTTAAATGCCGATTCGCATGGCACTTTGGCCGAATGCGACTTTTAAATGACTATTTCGGTGACTTAATGTAAGATATTTCCGAAAACGTCACAATTACATGTATCTTAATACTCGGCAATTAATGTTTTTGAGAGAAAAGTGGAAGAGCATATCATTGGAAACGGCTTTGTTCGTCTTCCAGTGAAATGTATTTTTCAAATAGTGGCCTATTTGTCCGTAGTATATTCCGTTACTATTATCGTATATTTCTAGTTATTAAAATTCTTATATATATATAGTGTTCCTATAGTAACTTTGAACTGACGTGTTTTTTTTTTTTAATCCACTCAGTTTTTTTTGTTTATGCTTATGCTTTACTATACAATTTTATTGATTAATTTCATTTCCATTCTTGAATAAAATACTTCTTCTCAAACTCAATATTTTATTTTCATTTGCTTCATTTTACTTTATCCTCCAGCAATGACGTAGCACAGGAGTCACGGGCTCCGCAAGCCACTTATTTTAGCAAAAAATATTAACCTATAAAACAGCGCTAGGTTTTTAGCAAAACAGTTTCCCAACGACCAAACAATTGTGTAATTTGAAGTACCATAATAGCAGAAAATATGATTTTTAAAGATAAAAATGTACACAAATTTCCTCAGGGAGCTTCCGCTCCCTGAACTCCCTGCTCGTGACCCCCCCCCCCCAACTATCCTCCTGGCTACGGCCCTGTCCTCCAGTTTGTTTTTAAACAATACTGAACCTAGTTCGTTTTGCTTATTCTTCTTATTTAATGATGATGATGTTTTAATATTACGCAGGGGTAATGTTTTCTTAGCTGTCATTGAAAATATGTCCTCACCTAATAAAGTATGCTCTTGGGAATCGATCTTTATTTATACTCTCTATACGCACATGTAGCTGCTCGGACATCTGTGTTTAGCCGGTGAATATAAGTTCAAAACGAGGACATTTATAACTTCGAAATGCCATAACATTTTTCATCACGCCTAAGTAAAAAATCAGATTTTGTTACTCAATAGACATACGTAAATACAGGCACATCTGTAGTAGCATAAAGACTTATAACGCCTATTAGTGGTGGTTACGTCACGCTAGGATAAGATGATAGGGAGCGTTTGCGAATGCCAAAATTATAGATAAAGTCTGTTTAATAAATTGAACTCTTTTGTAGATCATCCAGTACAACTACTATCACTCGTGAAGTATAGATATTGTTTTTATTATTAATAAGATTAGGTTAGGTTCTGCGCACGCGCGTAGATTTGTGCGCTTATAGTAGACCGACTCTCTATCGGGTTCTTTAGGAGGTATGTACGCCCAACCTGGTCGGAATACTAGACTCTCATTTAGAATTAGGTATGATGAAGTTAATAGAGGAATATAAAGATCCTTCAGTACTGACAGCTGTTGCGTGTCCTCTTCCGATATCTTTACTTTCAAATCACATTCTAAGTCAAGCATTTCATATCAACACCGACCATAGATACACGTTTACAACGTAATCTTTTACATAGCTGCAGGTAGATAAAGATATTTACAATGCGCTACGGCCTTCCTGTATAAATAACACGTTATCTTTCCACCTGAGTACACCTTGAAAGCGTTCACACTTGCTCTTATAAAAGCAGAGATGAATAATTTCAAGGCTAAAATCAAACAGAATGCTATAGTCATTCTTCCTTTCAAATATTTGTACCAAAGCGAAGAATTATTTATTGCATTCGCAACATACCGAAAAAAAGAGAATACGAACATAGCCTACTCAATAAGAAATGTTGTCCTGTGTTTAAAAAATGTAATAATAGAGCACTATTCATTTAACAAATGGTTTATTCATACAAAGATTTGTCATTATCGATGTACAACGAGCAAACAATACAAGACATCCCGAGAGTATAAATCAAGACCAGTTCAGAGAGCTACAAACTCACTAGGTAGCTACAAACGTAGCCTGCTATATAGCCCATTTTTTTTATTTTCAGGCTCATATGTTAGTTCAGTTTATTTGAAAACGAAAGTGGCTATACACTCTCATAAAGCCACGCAGTTGATTCATTTAAATGAGTGAAAGACAAAGGAAATGAGTGAAATACGAAAATGTTTGTAAATGTATGTACGAATGAACATTCCTAAACATTAATTTCCTGTTTAATTCTGAAGTGATATATATATATATGTGTGTGTGTGTGTGTGTGTGTGTGTGTGTGTGTGTTTGAATATATATATATATATATATATATATATGTGTGTGTGTGTGTGTGTGTGTGTGTGTGTGTGTGTGTGTGTGTGTGTGTGTGTGTGTGTGTGTGTGTGTGTGTGTGTGTGTGTGTGTGTGTGTGTGTGTGTTTGAATATATATTAAATATGGTGATATGCTTTCTTGTAATATAATAAATTTAAAATATTTCAAAAACAAGAATACTTTCAATACATATATCATTCAAAGCTTTTCGCTGTTAAAACAGTACCAGCATCTACAGGAGATAATTATTTTTCCTGAAGTTGCTGGTACTGTTTTATAAAACTTTGAATAATACATGTATTGAAAGTATTCTTGTTTTTGAAATATTTTAAATTTATTAATTATATATATATATATATATATATATATATATATATATATATATATATATATATATATATATATATATATATAATGCAAAAGGTAGCAGCTAATCTAACGCTCAAGTAATTTTAAAAAATTGAATTAACTAAGTAAATTTTGTAGCTTTTTTCCATTTTGTGTTCTACGTTTCTAAATGTTTTGAAGACGATGATAAATTAGCATCCAGGAAAATGTATTAACTATGATAATATACAGTCGTCCTTGATACACACCCATAAAATATTCATTGTTATAAGTAGACAATCAATAAACAAATGTTATAAAACAATAATTATAAAATTGTTTAAGAGTGTTAATAAACAAAATGCGTCAGAGTAGGTTGGTAAATCCTGTTACAAAATGAATGCTTTTCTATAAGGCTTAAGCCGAATTTAATCTCGGATGATGGAGAAAGCTTGTAAAGAGCCAATAGAAGCAACGCCTACAGTTTTCAATCACGAACGGATTTTGCCTGATTCTATTTCGTCGAGTAAAATTAAATTCTCAGCACTATCATAAAAGTACTATTACAAGACATGCAGGAAGCATTCGTATCACATGGGGTAGAAAGAGATATGAGCTTGGACTTTTATATTTCTTACAAGAACCTGTACCAGATACTTAATTTTTAAAATATAAAATTAATTTATAACTCTTTAGTTCCGATAAGTAGTCTCTCTGCTACTTTGCAAAGAATCATTGTTTGCTTTACATACTTTTGTAACATTATGGTCGAGTTTTTTTAAAATATTTAAGTAGTTTTTGTGTTTTTTTTCTATACTTGTCATTACAAAATTACCGAAAACTATGTATTAAATAATATTTGCATAGGATATTTATTATATATGTGGCTGAATCAAGTGTAAGGTTGAAAATATTACACACGTAAGGGTGATGACGTCACTGCACAGGAGGGTTTTCTTATCTAGTAAGTGCAGGAAGGAGGACACAAGAATCCCTAGAACAGTTATGGTTCCAATATTTGGGCAAAATTACATTAAACCATACATACTATTTAAATGCTTGCTAACTATAAAAGGATTTATTTATTACTTTTGCTTTATAATTATTTATTTGAGTAATTTTCCATTGTTGTTGCAAATATTATAGGATTTTCATTAGATGTAGGGGAGCCGTTGATGTGCAAACCGCTTATTGCAGGAACTTCATCACTACAGAGATAACACCTTGTTAAACCGTGAACAAATAAATTCCTATCCCCTTGTGGAATCCTCACTTGATCGCTCTTCTAAATCTCCTTAAACACAACCGAGTCCCCTTTCACCTGTTTAACATCGGAAAATAAATAGAATGATTTATTTTATTCAAATTTTTATAAAAACAGATCAAAAATAGAAAGCCGCCACTTCAAGGTATAAACGTCCTGCGCCCGGAAGTAAGTTGCTACAAATGTAAAACTAATACAAGAAATATGCTTTGTTTTGTTGTTGAATAAATAAATTTAAATATTTTATTTAACAATAATCTCTGCGAGTGTAAACGTGATTAATATTTTGTTTTAACTCAAACTTTACTACAACCAAACGAAACCGATGTAAGTAATTGCCGAACCACTCCATAATGATAATATAACAGCAGAGACAAACGTGTGTAGACGTTTATCAATCATTACATACACACGCCTATTATATATATAGCCTATATATATTCTTTTGTAGTTATGCAACACGGTTTTCTTGTATACACTTATCACTTTCACTTATGTACTTAAACAAGAATCTTACTTGGTATTTGTGCGAGTTAAATTTCAGTGACCAGTGTGCCCGAAGATAATGACAAGGCCAGTCATTGAAAGTTAATTCGTACAAATACCAAGTAAGATTCTTGTTTAAGTACATAAGTGAAAGTTATATATATATATATATATA
This sequence comes from Prosapia bicincta, assembly GCA_036971475.1. Classification (NCBI taxonomy): domain Eukaryota; kingdom Metazoa; phylum Arthropoda; class Insecta; order Hemiptera; family Cercopidae; genus Prosapia; species Prosapia bicincta. Next base: position 68,108,172 of record JBAIZL010000001.1, read on the forward strand.
TATATATATATATATATATATATATATATATATATATAACGGGTTATTCATTTTAAAAGAATGAATTCTGAGCAATACAAGAGTTAGTGATAGTATCTTACGTAGTGCCCGGGAAAAAGCAGTCATATACCTACCTGTTTTTGTCGCTTACTTATAGGACTATCCTATCTGCTGACGTCAAATGGAAATGTCCTTTATGCTATAATTGTATAATATAGAATACAATTTTATTGAGTAATGTATATTTCACAATATTTTATATTATTTATATAAAATGCACACACTCACAGGCTCATAAAATATAAGTTTAAGAATCGAGTTAATTAAGTAGGCCTACACAACTAAAGAAGAGATAGTGTGTCATGGACACTCAAATCTTTAGCACCTAAGGGAACTAATGGAGAAAAAACATAGGGACCCTATATCCGCATCTATATCATTCTTGTAGGGGTTTCGTAACCAGACATGTCAGGAGAAGAATATTTTTGTATAAAGCTGAACAGTCTTTATATTTATTGAACATTATTTTTAAATTCATCATATTTAACTCTTTGGCCATTATACTACGTTACATATATGCATACAAAAGTTAGAAAACGTATTTATAGAATTTCCCAAGGAGAAACTCACTAAATGAAAAATTAATAAATGTGATTCTGTGTGGAACAGGTTATTTCACCATGGCTTTTGTATATATATAAAAAAGGTGTTGAAGAGACAAAAAATTTCAATCCATTATAGGGCTATCTCTTCCTCCATTTATATTTAGTAGCAAATTATAATAGCAAAGCAATCACGGCACAATAAAATGTAGCAATATGAAACCCCAACATCAGCAGACGGACACAAACCGCACACCACATTTTGGTAACAGTTCCACAAATCTAATTGGACGGCTGTTGCCAAACTTCGGACTCGCCAGCGAATTGCTCTTACATTTCCGATCAATCACAATATGCACATACAGATTGTAGTATCTGGTTGCTGTCATTACTATAACACTGAGTGTTCACCGATCTTGCCCACGTGATCTGTTATTACTATCGCCTGAAGTAACCTAATAAGGTATACTTTTACCAATTAGGCTATTAACCTAATTCAACTTCATGCTTTCAAGTTAAATATCTTTAACGTTTATCTTATCCACTGTATAACAGCTGTTTCATTGTTAAAGTGGTTATAAGAGCTGATGCACTGCGTGAAGCTTTAATGAATTGGATAATATTTTTACAACTTTTAAAGTCTTTTCTTGTAACAAACTTTCTCTCTATGTTTACTTTTATAAAGTGTTTATGAGTGACTTAATGTACTAAGGTTAGTGCATTGTGCTATAAAAAATAGTTTCGAAAAATTTAATCGTAACATCTGATGTTGTAGAGAAACAAAATATTACAACTATATGAGAACGAAAGAAACAACAACGAAACAGGAGACAATGCAAGATGCCAAACAGCCGTCATGTAAACGTATACAACAATTCTCGGAAAATTATACCTTGATTTAAAGTAGAAAATGAATAGGTCTGTTGCAGAGTAGGGTGTTGTCAGTTCGAATGCTGTGACTCTCAACCCGCCATCGCCAGCGACAGAACGAAGCAAGCTACAGCACTAGTAAATTACTCCACCACAGCTACGAAAAAACTGAGCGTCGAACGGAAGTTTAACTCGAATTGCAGCAAGCTTACCCCCACAGCAAGATGTGAACCTCCTATTCGCTCAGATGGCTGTATCCCTTACTCCTTCTGGCCAAATTCACCTATATGGAATCCTATTCTGTTTTAAATCAAACTATAATGAGGCATCCTTTCCAAAATATATTTATACTTCTCACATTCTTAGTAACATAATTTTTACCATAATGTTTAGTTCACAAAACTTTCACTATTAATGAGTTACGTCAAAGCACCATGTACATGAAAAAATTTGACCGACCCCTAAAGCACACTGCATCTCTCGAGTGCGTCTTTATCGCTAAAAAGCTTTACCTTAAGACCTATCGACGGATAAATAAGTTTTCCCAGGTAAAATAAAATCTGACCTTATGTCAAAGTTTATATTGTCACCCTGTGTTAGTAACACTGGACATTCCAGTGACCGCGGCAACCTTGTTGTTGTATCCTTTTAGGAGCTTTCCAAATCAAGATTCTTACCTCTTCCAGGGTTCGGCGCCAATTAATTTTCCAATCGTAGTTCTACGAATAGTCCATAATCTCTTTCACATCTCTAACCTTATCTCTCTTACTCCGTAAAAATCAACATGTTCTCTAGAAAATTTACTAATACAAGTGTTTGTATTATACAAAGATTACATCCGATTAAAAGATTTTATTTAATTTCCTTTAACCACCTAAAACTCATTACAGGTTATATGTTGCAACGAAGATAGTAAGTACTATTATAAATAACAATTCCTGGCAGCACACAGATGAAGAGACCAGTTTAGGTATGTGGACACTATTTTTGTTACAGAGCGTGGCTTGGAATCGCCGAAGATGAAACGTCCGTGTGCTCATACATCATATTTCTTGGTCCTGCTAATTAGCCAACATGTTTGTACATTGTTTATAAGTGAAAACGTGTTGGAAATAACTAATAATAGTAAACAAATATGGTAAAACTATTACTAGTATAAATGTACTAGTAAACATTAGCTAAGGTTGGTCACCAATCCAAAACGAGGAAAACAATAATTTTGTACGAATAAACTTATTCTGTAAAAAAAACTGAACTGTAGTAACAAGACAACACAATGGCAATTAGCTAACTCATTCAAGGTAAGCAGATGACGCATCAATAACGCCGGCAACTATACTCAAGGTTTTATCACACAACCTGAACGTTTACTTAAACACAAATATCTAATTCTCAACATGAAAAAAACGACATAGTATTGAACAATATGAAACGTCATGCATACGTATAGAATCATACATAGAGTACATTTTAAATGAGGCGGTAATAAAACTAGATGAACCTAATCAACAGATTATTGTTGATTAATCTGTTTGCCCTTCATTTATTTAGAAAGTAAAAAAAAATACACCAGGCTAAAATACTCACGCTGAGATTGAAAAAGAAGATATATGACCAGTGTTGACAGATGTATCACAGATATGGGCTCTGACTAATCTATAGTGGAAAATTTATCCGAAGCTAAAAGATCAATAAAGAAAAAATGGTAAACTAGGCCTAAATTTAAAGATTAAATAATATATATATATATATATATATATATATATATATATATATATATATATATCGCAATATGTATTCTTGTGTATTAATAAAGAACCAATCATCAAAATAGAAATACAAGAATTACAATTGAATTCACAATTAAAAGCCTTTCGCTGGCTAACAGTACCAACCAACATAATCAGGAATATTAAACAAATTGTTTAATATTCCTGATGATGTTGGTACTGTTAGCCAACGAAAGGCTTTTAATTGTGAATTCTATTGTAATTCTTGTATTTCTATTTTGATGATTGGTCCTTTATATATATATATATATATATATATATATATATATATATATATAAACCTTTTGCATTTTAAAATTTTTTTTCCGTAAAAGTATATCGATTCTAAACTCTCATATTGTTTATATGTCATTTCGCTATTTTCATTTAATGGCTTTTTTCCTGAAATATTTATTTAATTTAAAAACCTTCCAACGATGAACTTTTTATGTAAGCGTCACTACTCTGGTAAGCCATGGCTTGCCATAATTTAGGCTTCTACCAATCAAATCTTGTCATCTTTGTGAATTTGTGACTAGTTTTTTTAAAGTAGTTATTTCGTTAGATTAAATACACACTGGTTCATTAGATAATCTGCCTTATTACATTTATTTATTAGCCTAGTTAAGCTATGCTGGAACATTTAAAACTATTTCAATTTATATCTAAATACGTTTATGCCGATAGTTTAAACCTTACCTGAAGAGTTCTTTTGTTTTTCAAAAGAAGAAAAATGTGGTCTCCACATTATTGATCACTACGTAACATCTTTTATTTTCGTCACGTGCTTAACTCTTTCTTTAAGACACGATGTAAATGCTTATTTCTCACTAAATATTTACATCGTATCACTTTCTAATATTGGTGTGGTCGCTACAGTCTTTATATATTCAATATAAATAATAATTTAGTTAAATCAGTTAAAGTTATTTATGTTTAAGGTTATCTATGTAGGATTATAAACACGGTTATTACAACAAGTACAATTTATCTTAGAGGCACAGTTGGTTATTAAATAACATAAAAAAGCCTCTTATCACAAATATATTTATTCTAGTCCTTTGTACATTTCGGTTTCCAAGTATCTCAGAGGCATGACACAACATACTGGCCTGATATGACACAAACCACACAAGCAATAGGTTGCGTCATGTCTCTGAGGATAAATCGAAATCTACATAAGACTAGAATGAAAATATTTGTGGGTAGAGGTTTTTGTGTATTATTTATTATTAGTAGACCAAAGTAAATTATTCCAAGTACAGTAAAACCCCTCATATCCGGATTAATGAGGCGACACTCCGATCCGGATATGGGAGGGGTTATGTAATGATGTACCTTTATACTACATAATCACAACCGTTCCAATTGGAAGTAGATGTATGATTGTTTTGAGTACATAAGTTACACTTGTTGAAGATTGTAGTTATATTTTAGTAGCAATATAGAAATAAACGTGTAATTTAGTTACATCCCTGTGTGTGTGTGTGTGTGTGTGTGTGTGTGTGTGTGTGTGTGTGTGTGTGTGTGTGTGTGTGTGTGTGTGTGTGTGTGTGTGTGTGTGTGTGTGTGTGTGTGTGTGTGTGTGTGTGTGTGTGTGTGTGTGTGTGTGCACTTCATCAATACTGTACTGTACGCACATAGACTATGTACATTAGTTATCACTTTTGGTAAAAAAAAAAAATCTAAATGGGCGTTTTCTGGTTTCGTTGAACCTGTTTCCTTGGTGAAATATCCCTCCACCTAAGGAGGAGTAGAGGATCGGCTGCTGTAGCTTCGTCTTGTTGTTTGACGTACTCGATCAGCTGGTCTAATGCCTGGAAAGCTTTACTATGCGTCATGGTTTGTTTTCTTTGGTCATCTTCGTTAGGCGCTTGCTGTGTCCTCACTGTCTATAACATCATTAGTATTAAACTCATAAACTCCACTCTCCACTCATTAATTCACGCCAACACTGTTTAAATCCTTAAAACCAGGAATGTTTCGGAGAAGATCGACAATTTCTTCATTTGAACCTCTAATAAAGTTTTCCGTTTGTAATACGTTCATTGTTTTATGATCCAATAGTTTTTGCCATGTTTTAACTAGTGTTATCGGCTTGATTGCTGTAGGAATCTATAAAGCGAGTTACAGCATGTCTGTTTATTAGGCACTCGGGAATACTTCTTCCCGCATCCATATCGCGGTTATAACCATAAGTAACTTACGTCGATATAGAAAATCCGTTTTTCCTCCATACTGTAAATTGTACATTAAAATTTCTAGGTCAAATAAGTAACTAAATTACTTAATTACACAAACCTGTAGAATATATGTAAACTGAAGACTCAAACACAAGTGACTGATTTGGTAACGGACAGAGAACTGGCCCAACGGCAAGAGGTCTGGGGGGAATAAGGTCATTAACATTATTTTCATATTACGTCTGGATTTGAGAAGGTTTTACTCTAATTAGTGATTAGCGTTATGGATTCTTGTGATGAAACATTTCTAACTGTAAGATCTGATGGAAGTAAAACACACTATGTCCCTCGATAAAGGGGGCTGAAACCAGTCAGCTGAGGGAGGGAAACCGGTGCAACTGGGAGGATAGAAAGTCTGTGTTAGATGAGCGACAGTATCCCCGTGTAAAATGATTCTTTCCCACTCTTATTATTACAGGAGCAACAAGAATTTCATTGATTCCTTACAAATCCTATTAACCAATCCCTAACTATATACTTAAATGGAATGCAGCATATAGGAATCACTGTATGACCCTGGGAGAAACTGCGTCCACTAAATGCTATCATATTCTCCAGGAAAGGGATGTCATGGCACTCAATACTGCCGTAATCATGGTGTTCGGTAGAATATACAAACGAGTTTTAAAGCGTTACAAAGTCACACATTTCCGTAGGTAAGGTATAACACAGAAGATCAAATATCTTGAAAATGTGCATTCTTACTTCTGCTAACTTCTGTTACCGTTTTCCTTATATTTTCTTTAGGATTTTCTTTCACATTTCCAAGCCCATGATCCTAATTCAGGTCCTTTATTTGCATTACTAGATGTATAGAGTAATATTTTTGGACGGGTTGCAATAGACTCAATTTGCCAAAACAGAAAATTAATCTTTTTTGTTAGTAATTATGGAGTTAAACAATAATACAATTTGGATCAATATAATTTTGATGTTCCGTTAGAGCTATATTAAACCTGCGTAACATTTTTTTCTTCTCGGATGATCGGTGGCATTTTGCTCTCTTTACTGGCTATATTTACAAAGTACCAATGAAACCATAGTGCTTGATACATTAGAATTTAGTTTAGAAAGTCGATATACGTTTATTGATATCATTAACACAGACGTTGTACATTAACATTGATAATTTAATTCAATAAACATTTATTCATTTAGAGGGGACATTAAAAATAAAGTATTGTCCCATATTGCTTCAAAATGGAGGCGATTTATATTAAAAAAACCGAGAGTAGGTTATATAATTGGATACATTTTTGTAATTACTTTAGCCTAAAGAGTACACACAGAACCTCACCGCATTCATGTACAAAGTTGTTACGAAGGAAAGATTTTACCTTCCCTCGTTTGTGTATTGTTTGGAACAGAAAATGAAGTTTAAATTCCACCCCAATCCAAGTAACGCTGAAAAATTACATTTTATTTTTCTTGCAAGAAAACGGAAACTAAAACTGGAAGAGGCAGGAAATTGAAGCCCAAATTATCGACAGCATTGGTTGTTTAGTGAATCATTCCGCCCACATTATAACTTCGTCACGAATAAGCCTTTAAAAATAAGGAAAAGTAAACAATAGTACGAATGTAAACAATAAGGGACAAGTAAACAAATAATGTATCTGTTTAAAGATAAACAACCGAAATTATGCCACTTTTATTCTTTTGGAAATAAAATTGTTAAAATAAAAGTAGAATATTTCAATTAGTTTAAATATTGCACTGTTAATTTAAAGTAAAAAAGAATTACCCTTACACAACTCAACCTATCTCTCTCTCTCTCTCTCTCTCTTGCTCTCTCACACGCGCAACCCAAGACACGCACACCGCCCCTCAAACAAAAGCACTAATAATATACACGAACGGTTTTTCGCAAGGAACTTATGAATGTTCGAGGATGGAGTGAGAAAACACCAGGAATGTTTTCTGAAATCCAATAAGTGCTCTTTATCTTGCTCTTGCCCTTATAATTTTTTTGTTTACGTATAAGGGTTAAATTTATAAATATGCATATACTGATTTCATTTCTCTCTCTAAATATAATTAAATATATATATATATATATATATATATATATATATATATATATATATATGCGTACGTGCGTGTGTGTGTGTGTGTGTGTGTGCGCGTGTGTTTGTGTGTATGTGTGTGTGTGTGTGTGTGTGTGTGTGTGTGTGTGTGTGTGTGTGTGTGTGTGTATGTGTGTGTGTGTGTGTGTGTGTGTGTGTGTGTGTGTGTGTGTGTGTGTGTGTGTGTGTGTGTGTGTGTGTGTGTGTGTGTGTGTGTATGTGTGTGTGTGTGTGTGTGTATGTGTGTGTGTGTGTGTGTGTGTGTGTGTGTGTGTGTGTGTGTGTGTGTGTGTGTGTGTGTGTGTGTGTGTGTGTGTGTGTGTGTGTGTGTGTGTGTGTGTGTGTGTGTGTGTGTGTGTGCGTGCGGTGTGTGTTTGTGTGTGTGTGTGTATTTACACTTACAAATACCTGTTTACTTTCATTCATATAGGCTTACTTATGTTAAAATAATTAAGAATATGTAAATTATATTAAGAAAATTCTAATAGTTACTTCTTTATTAAACTAAACATACTTTATAATTCTAAAATAATTTCATTGAAAACAAATAGCAAACCTTGTATATTTTGATATGGTGTTAAACAAACGTTTATTTAAAAAGAGAATGTCTTACGAGAAATATAACATTTTAAAATAAGTTAGATAAATAAGAATGGTTATTTACAGTAATAAAAATAGTTTTTTATGTAATACATTTTTATATAAATTGGCAATAAAATAGTAAGCTACGAGCAATACTGATTGCAGGGCAACGTTGCTAAATTGGTCGCCTCACGTCATTGGCTTAAGGCCCAATTTCCTGTCTGTTACGGGTTTCCGGTTTCTTTCAGAAAATGAAATTTCATTTCACAAGGTTTAGTCAGTTATCAGTGCAAATACAAGATGTTACCTGTTCTTCATTCCAAACGTATGCCCCCGCAGGGGGGTGCGGACTAGCCGCACCTACGAGGGATTTGGCGTCCTTCGCGGTACCCTAGCCTAACACTACACCACTCACAAAAACATACACACACACATACACACACCAACACAATCTATACACATTTCAAAACTTACATCTTCGCTTAGGGAATTTTGACTGGTCAGAACCGTTGCGCGTTGGGAGTGCTGAAAAGTCCAGAGCGTGACAAACTCTGGTCTGGGACGCTGATGTGAGCTTGCTCTGCCGAAGACGTAAGCGCGGTTTCTGGTCTACCAGCCGCTTCGGTCCTTGGTCAGGGAGTGTCCGCGGTGCACGGGTGTCGGAGCCCGTGCACAGTATTACGAGTCCTCGACTGATGCCCATCCAGTCGAGCTAAGGAGAAAAGCTATAGGCCTCAGAGTTCTGAGGGTTGGAAATGATCTTAATGTGATCCAAGGGTGTACCCGTTCCTATAGTCTCGCCCGTAACGCTTGACACGATGGCTGGCAAAAAATATTTATGGATTCCAAAACCCCGTCAAATATGACTAGCTTAAAGAGAACACGCCAGGATTCTCCTGACGATCATATTGAAAAGGATTTGAGTAAAAAGTTGATGGTGGCAACGTCGCAGACATTGCCATCAGCAAAGTATTTAGTTGTTTCTAGTGCCGAAGAAGGGAAAGATCTTTCAAAAGTTTCTCCCTTCCTTATTAACAAGGCTATTACTGCGTGTGCTGGAGGCCCAGTAGCCTCTATCAAGAAACTCAGAAACGGAACACTGTTAGTTGCGACTTCCACCGAGAAACAAACCCGTGCTCTATCTAAAATGACCTCTTTCTTTGACCAGGTCAAGGTATCTGTGGCTCCCCACAGATCCTTGAATTACTCAAAGGGGGTCATCACATGTAGGGACTTAATGTACATTTCAGTTGATGAAATTAAGTCCGAACTGTCGTCTCAGTCAGTTACGGACGTTGTCCCTATCATGAAAATGGACAAAGGAGAAAAGGTAGCAACAGCTTCTTTTATCGTTACCTTCGGCAAACCGGAAATACCCGAATATTTACATGCAGGTTACCAAAGGCTCTCAGTGAGACCATACGTGGCTAACCCTAGGCGCTGCTTCAAGTGCCAGCGATTTGGGCATATCAGCTCTACGTGTTCGAAGCAGAACGTATGCGGTATATGTAGCGTCGAAGGCCATGATGATAAGGATTGTGTTAATTCTCCGAAATGCGCCAACTGTGGTGGTGACCACCCAGCGCGATCCTACAACTGTCCCACGTTCAAGGAAGAGAAAGCTATCCTAGGCATCATGGCGAAAGACAAGCTGTCGTTTCCAGAGGCCAAAAAACTCTATCGTTCCACTCAGCCAAAGACAGACAGTAAGACTTATGCCGCTACTCTGACCGCTTCCAAATCGTCCTGTAACAACTGTGCCGAGCTGTCGAAAAAAATTGAAGTTCTAACTGAACAAGTTTCTCGCCTTTTGTCCATAGTCACGAATGGTCCTCCTACTTTGAACTTAGTACAACCTGCAGCGACGGATAGTGATTTACCTCTTGTACCAATCCCTTCCACTGGGGGGATTGGAGCACGAAATAAATCACTAAGTGAGCCTTGTGTTTCGGTGCAGAAGAAATTATCAACGGGTAGTAAACCATCTGTGCAGAAGACGTTGGAAAAATCCAAACCACGTAGACCGGAGTTACGACAGACCACATCGTCACAGTCGTTACCGGGTATTAAGAAAAATGCAAACAAAGGAGGGAATGTGAAAACTACCCCTCCTAAACCCAAAACTTCCTCAGATTCCATCCCTGAACGGGTGGATATGGAATCTGAGAAATGTAAGCCTGAGACGTCCCAAAACGTCCCAGGCAAGAAAGGAGAGAGCACCAATGGGTGTCAAATAAACCCTTTGCTAAGCTAATAAATGTCTTTGCTTAGGAAGTCAGTGATACAATGGAACGTCAACGGTGTTAGGAGTCACATAGAAGAACTTAAAGTACTCGTGCGAGATGTGTACCCAATGTTTGTATGTCTACAGGAGACACATCTCCACGAATCGCATAATTTCCATTTAAGGGAGTATTCAGTTTTTAGATCGGACTTCGTTACAGAAGATCGAGCTAGAGGTGGCGTAGCCATCCTAGCCCGTGACTGTATCGATGCTGTTTCTCTAAACTTAATAACTCCTTTACAAGCAGTAGCCGTTCAAACAGCTGTCCCGTATAAAATCACTGTGTGTTGTGTCTACTTGCCACCACAAGAAAACCTGCATCACAGCGATTTAGTAAATTTGATAAGCCAGTTACCAACTCCGTTCTTATTGGTAGGGGATTTTAATGCCCACCATTCGTCTTGGGGATCTCCGACTAGGAACTCTCGAGGTGATATTGTTGAAAGTGTAAGAATGGAACTAGACTTATGTCTGCTAAATGACGGTTCTCCTACTCATTTAGCAGCATCTACTGGTGGATGGACAGCTGTTGATCTATCGATTTGCAGCCCTCAATTAGCTACTAGATGCACATGGTCGGTACTCAATGATTTGTATGGAAGCGACCATGTGCCTATTAAGATCAGTTTATGTGACTCCCAAACCTGTTATGTTCGAAATTCCAGTTGGATTTTGCGAAAAGCCAACTGGGACTCCTACTCGAATTACCTTGTATCACTTGACATGGATTATCTGACACCCATTGATGAAAATATAGAAAATTTTACAAAAGCAATTTTAAATGCCGCTGAAAAGACCATTCCGAAAACCTCTGCGCATCCACGCCGACCGCCTGTGCCGTGGTGGAACGATGAATGCACAGAAATCCTCCGTTTACGACGAAGAGCTCTTAGGAGATTTAAACGACACCCAACGAATGGAAACCTTCAGGAATATAAAATACTCCGTGCGAAAGCACGGAGGATATTTAGGCTGAGTAGAAAGAACTCTTGGGAACAGTACATTAGCACAATTAGACGAACAACTCCGTCCTCCACAGTGTGGAGGAAACTAAGATCAGTTTGTGGTACTTCCATTCCGTTGCCAGCCATTGCGCTGAAGCAACCAGATGGGAGATTAATCACAAACAGTGATGACATTGCTAATGTACTTGGAACATCTTTTTCTAACTTTTCTGCTACTACAGCCTATAATAGATTATTCCAGATGTATAAACTGAAGGAAGAAGCAATACCGTTTACTGTTGGGTCGTCTGAGGACTCTCCTTTAAACACACCTTTCTCTATAGGGGAATTGGAGTCAGCTCTTGCGTCAACGAAGGATTCTGCACCAGGTCCTGATTCCATTGTGTACTCCATGCTAAAACATCTACCATCATCGGCGAAACTTGTCCTCCTTCGCGTATACAATCGTTTATTCGAGGAGCGCTCTTTCCCCGATGCATGGTTAGAATCGACTGTAATTCCTCTTTTGAAGCCAGGTAAGGACAAAACCAACCCCAGTAGTTACAGGCCTATATCACTTACAAGCGTCTTGTGCAAACTACTGGAGAAGATGGTCAACCGCCGTCTTGTCTGGTACCTAGAAACCAACAACCTTCTTAGCAACGAACAATGTGGTTTCAGACTAGGACGCTCATCAGTTGACCAATTGGTTTTGTTAGAATCCGCTATTCAAGATGCCTTTCTCTTGCGTCAAACGCTCGTTGCGGTTTTCTTTGACCTTGAAAAGGCATATGATATGGCATGGAAAAGAGGAATTCTGAACACTCTGAAATCATGGAGTATACAAGGGAATATCCTAGCATTCATCGCTAACTTTCTTTCAAACAGATCTTTCCGCGTTCGACTTGGAGGCACGTATTCAAACAGCTATACACAAGAGAATGGTGTACCGCAGGGCAGCGTGCTGAGCGTCACGCTGTTTGCCGTTGCAATAAATAGTATCACCAGTAATATACGATCTCCGGTACACTGTTCCCTTTTTGTGGATGACTTTTGTATATATGTGCCTGCTCGTAGTATGGCAACTGCGGAAAGATCTTTGCAGTTAGCAATATACAGGTTAGAGGAATGGTCTAAATCTACAGGTTTCAAATTCTCTGCTTCGAAGACACAATGTGTTGCATTTAGTCGTCGTAGGCAACACCAGGAGCCGATCCTTTTTCTTGACGGGGTTCAGCTTCAAACCACGGATAGTGTTCGATTTCTAGGTCTTTTATTTGATAAAAGACTCTCATGGATCCCACATGTTCGTGATTTGAAGGTGAGATGCAATAAGAAATTGGATATGTTAAGAGTCCTTAGTGGTACGAATTGGGGAGCAGACAGAACTAGTATGCTTCGATTTTATCGCGCGGTCGTTAGATCGCGCATTGATTATGGCTGTCAAGCCTATTCATCCGCACGACCTACAGTTCTGAAAACTCTTGATACCATCCACCACTCTGGACTTAGACTGGCTACTGGTGCATTTAGAACTAGCCCAATCCCTAGTCTTCTTGTCGAAGCTGGGGAACCTACACTTTCTAGACGACGTCAGATGCTACAAATATCTTACGTTTCTGTTCTTCGAAGCAAACCCAACCACCCGGCATTTGATATAGTCTATAATAATACGTTAAATCAAGTGTACAATACACGTCAACGTTCGACCGCTCCATTTGGCATACGAACATTAAGAATATTGGATGACCTTGAGTTGCAACTTCCAACTATGTTTGAACGACAAATGTGCTATCTACCTCCATGGATAATAAAAACGCCGCACTTCGATTTCTCATTGTCCAGTTATATAAAACACGATACTCCTGTTGTGGTCTACCACCAGGAATTTTCATCCATTTATAAATCTCACCAACACAGTGAAATTATTTTCACTGATGGATCTAAACTGGACAATGGCGTTGGGTGTGCGTTTTATGCATCTGGTTGTACCTACACGTACGGATTGCCCTCAGCTTGCAGTGTTTTCACGGCAGAACTATTTGCTATTTTTAAAGCTTTGACCGTCATTCCATCTCGATCTTCGCATTATCTTTTGTGTTCGGATTCCAAAAGTGCTCTTCAGGCTCTTCAGGATGTTTTCTCTAACAACCCTTTAGTTGGGGACATTTTGTGTGCTGTACACAGACTTCAATTGAGGGGTGTGGGGGTAACTTTCTGTTGGGTTCCTGGACATTGCGGAATACTTGGAAACACAAAAGCGGATGAAGCGGCGAAGAAAGCTACAAGTTTGGTGCCTATTACTCAACTAGTTATGGCATCCGATTATGTGTGTTTCGCGAAACATTTATTGCTCGCTGCTTGGAATGACGAGTGGCATACCGTGATTGAGAATAAGCTGAGGGAAATTAAAGATACCGTCCGTCCATGGAGGTCTTCAATTCGTTCAAAACGTAGGGAGGAAGTGGTGGTTACACGCCTTCGCGTTGGCCACTCGTTTGCAACTCATGGATATTTGATGAGGCGTGAAGATCCACCAATATGCCAATATTGCGGTGATATCTTCACAATAAAACATATTTTAGTAAACTGTGTTAATGTAAGCAATATTCGTGACCTTTTTAATTTAAAAGGGAGTTTAAAGGTGGTGCTAAGGGACGATGCCTCGGCCATTGACCGAGTCATCGCTTTCTTGCACCACTTGAAAATATTTTTTAAAATTTAATACATAAATATATATATATTTTTTTATACATATAATTCTCTGTTTCTTTTATTTATTTTACTTTAATTTATTTTGTGTTCTTGTTATTGTTATTGAGATTTATTTATTGATAAATTGTTACCTATTATTGTTTTACATATTGTTATTATTTATTTACTGTTATATTGTTTTTTGTTGTAATTTTGTTATTTAATATTGTTATAGATTTATTGTTTGTTATTTATTGTTGTTGTTTTTTGTTTTGGAATTTTTGTTGTATTTAAATTTTGTTTTGTTTTATTTAAAATATTCGTTGTCCGTGTTAGATTTAGTTTGGCGATGATAACCACAAATGGTTTTTCGCCAGGAAAAAAAAAAAAAAAAAAAAAAAAAAAAAAAAAAAAAAAAAAATCCAAACGTATGTGTCTTATGAGGTTTTTGTAACCATATTATTTAAGGAACTGTTTCGATTGACAAATCGTCATTTCACTCGCAATACAATATGTGTAATACGGGTGTTGTGACATAAGAGGGTAAACATGTTTAGTAATTGGACTTAGAGCTAGCATGGAATTACAATATTCTGAGGATAAACTTAGACTAAACTTAACTTTTCTAACAAAATTTACATAGTAAACTAACATAGCACAATTAATTTTATGCTAAGCTCAACTTAACTTAAAGCTAATGAGATGGAGGTTGATTTGAAGCGTGTGGATAATGAATGAGGTTGGTACAGGTAAGATGTAGTGTGGTGGGAGTATGCTGGTGAATGGTAAGAATGTAAAGTGTGGTTGTGAGATGAAAAACTACAGTTAACAAAACCGACAAAGGATGGAGTTCACAAAATATGAGTGATGCACATGATACAACTTTACCTAACAGATAAATGGTGTGCGAAAGGATGAGATAAGTGTGGCATATATAAACAGAGTTTACGTTAACAATTTAAAGTTTGATCTATAAAACTAGTACATATATTGAATCATATTAAGACTAAAACTTAAAACTAGTACCTATTATAGGAGGCAAGAGGTAGACGCCTAGAACTGGAAGTTCGAGTTGCAGAGGTGTGATGGAGTATCTTGAAGGACCTCGCGCCAAGGACAGAGATGGTCCAACAGAGTGTGCCAGATCTCAAAGATGGCGGGTATCAAAGAACTTTACAAAGAGGAATCTGACAAACAAAACAAACGAGGGAGAGTGAAGGGAGTTACGGATTTGATAGCAAACAAGGAGAGTTGGAGAGGAGTCTGAAGGAAGAGGATTGGAAAGACTAAAGAGTTTTCCGAGACGTGTTAGAGCAAAGAGGCTACCGACAGGAACTGTATAGGTGGTGCGACCCAGGAGCTGGGACGAAAGAGCATTTGGTACATTTGGTGTTCGATTTTAACCGGGATGGTATCTCTGCAACAGAGGAGAGGGTATACGGATAGCAGTACCCTTGGCAAGGGGCGAGGAAGCTTGTGAGGAGAAGGACAGGCACTTGTCTAGGATAACGCCAAAGTTTTTAACAGAAGAGTTCTAGTCAATGGATCTCCCGTCAAGAGTAGTTGCTCCAGTTTTTATGGTCGCTACTTCCTGGTGAAGTAGATGACTTTTAATTTTTTGGTATTCACCAACATTCCCTATTTCTGGAGCCACAGTGACAGAGAGTCCAGTTGCATCTCTATGGTCTTTGTTGTTTTAGATATGCTTAAGGAGCTTGATATGAACATGGCGTTATTCGCGTAGCGGGAAAGAGGGACATTTGGAAGAAGGGGATGCCCTTGGAATAGAGGAGGTGGTCTGGGATGGTACCCTGCGGGCGGAAGGTGGAGAGGTAATTGCCGACAGACACGTGAAGTTTCTGTCAGTCAGGTAGGAGCGGAGACGTTGTGTTTGGGTATAGCACTAGTGGCCAATTAGTAAAAGAGGCCAAGTGCCAGACTCGGTTGAAGGCCTTCTTGACATTAATGCAGACCTGCTGTTGTGGATTGTTTTTTGTTGAACGCGCCCACTACCATGTTCGTCACTCGTAGCTGTTGCGGTTTGGGGAGTGACCTCTTTGGCTCCAGGCAATGTGGTGTCATTTAATCAAATTCCTCCAGGTGAACGACACAATCTACGATGGGAAATATGCGGACGTAGAGGAGGCGTTCAAAGAATTTCGATAGGTTGGGTAGGAGGGAGATTATTCGGTAGTTTCCAGAGACCTTTAGAGGTTTACAAGGTTTATTGGAAGAAAGATGACGTTTGTTGACTTTCAGCAGGCGGATAAGTGGTGTAAGAGGGTGGCGGAGTTGAAGATATCTAAGATCTAGGTCGTGAGAATGATAGGTGAATTTTTAAGGGCAGTGAATGTGATGGTGTCTAAACCTGGAGCTTCTTGATTTCTCTAGTGACAACAAGCTGGGTGAAAGAGTGTGCCTCCATCTCAGGAGTCTGGCTGAAGTATACCCGAAGGTTCCCGGAGGTTCAACAAAGGCAGTGAACGCGTCTTCACCGATCCCATGATGCGTCAAAAACTGTGATACCAAAGTGTAAGCAAAGACAGACAGGTTTGTCTGTGTCAGAGAACACTGAGCAAATGATGTCTTGGAGTGGATGACTAGATCTCTTTTCGCCAAGGATGTGACAGGTAACACTCCACACTGAGCCGTTTATGACGGCCAAGTGTGGCGGTGGTGTGACCTTCTAGGACTTCCTTCACCAGGAGGATCTGGCGGTTGAGTCGACGTTTGACCGCCGAAGATCTCGTGTTCTGGAATGAGCGACGCAGACTGTGTTTTATCCTATTACGATCAATTTATGGTTTGAAAGGAAGATCTTTTGGATGTCGACTGCACGGGAGAGGAATTCTTGAATATGGTGGTCGATAGGACTATTTGGACTTGGAGGGTCAGAGTGACAAGGTCCTCGACCGTGGAAATAAGTGGAGGATTTTGAGGCAGTAACCGGGCAACATCCTTACAGAATGGTCTCCAGTTAATCCACCTCAAGGGTGTAGGAGGTGCAAGAACGCGGGAGATGTAGATGAGGAGGGGATGGTGATCGAAGCAGAGGGTTTTAACGCAGGACATGAAGCAATGTTGAGATACGTTTTTGGTGACAACAATGTCAAGGAAATCATGCAGTTCGGCGCTGTTGTTCGGGTTGTAAGGTAGTTCATATGAACCTAGGATGGCTTTGGATGGATCGAAATCGGTAGGTTGGAAAATTGTTTTACCGGAGCAGTTGGCGGTTCAACTGTTCCAAATAGGATGCTTGGAGTCGAGGTCACCAGCCATTAGGATTCAGTTTGGAGAGAAGAGAAAGAGATTTATGTCGGTGAGGTTCAGGTGGGCTCTTGGAGTCTTGTAGGAAGAGATTATGTTAGTTTCGATGTTATTGATCGAATCCTCGGTGGCAGTGGTCTCGATGTTGTTACCACTAACTGCAACGCGTTGATGAGTTTTCCTCCGACGGTACACGAGGATACCAGTTCCTCCTGACTAAGGCCCTCCTTGGACCATCGGCCTATCAGACATATCGACAACGCACGACGCGAGTGAGAAGCGATCAGATTACTGAGGTTTGTTTCTGAGATGAGTGCGACGTCCACATCATACTCCGTAAGGAAGGATTGTAATTCGGATTCCCGGCAAGGGCATTGACGTTCCATGCGATCACACGGTACTCACTCGGAATGAACTCCTATATCAAGGAAAGTTGTACCTGTTTGTTTATATAGTACAGTCTCTATAGTTTGAGGTAGATGGGACCAAAAACTTAGGTTACCGAAAACTTGGATAGGGAAATAGGTTCTATGCATGAGAAAAAACAGAAGTTCCAATGAAACTTAATAAAGAGACCGCCAAAAAAAGTGTGGGGTTTTGATCCGAATGTATAGCACCACAATGAGAGTGGGGAGAAGCCGTTCAATGATTTTCATTCCCTCGCTCAGTGCCATTAGAGTTGGAATGAAGTCATAGAACACTCAACATCGTGCTTTCGTCATTGAACTTATTTTAGTAACGGTTATTCAGTACTCAGCGTTTGTTTCGTACAAAGTAAGCAGACATGTTTTTGTTTCCAGTCGCAATTCAATAACGCATTGGGTTAAGAGTTTTAGAGAAATGGCTTAATTTCTAAACTGTTCAAGAACTAAGAAAACATGATTTTAAAAACCGATAAGAGTGTTCACAATCAATTTTGAACATTTTAATTAACAATTCAATAATTATATGTCTGACGAGGGCTGTTTTTTCAGATGAAAACAAAATTTGCAGTATTTCTTGGAAGAAAATTCTTCGTAGCCTGTACGAAGAACCACTACATTGTGGACGTGTGACAATTTGGTGCGTAATTGATAAATTCGGATTGATAGTTCATACGTTTACGAAGAGAACGGTCGAGCAGTTTCGTTTTTTCAAGTCGTTACGTCGAAATGCTAAATAAATTCGTTGCACCAGAGTTACAACGTCGTGAAGTTTATACTCAAATATTTAGTTTCAACAAAATGGGAAAGCTATCTGCTCAAACTGCAAGAGTATCAATGAATCTGTTACGAGGAGTGTTCCCAAAATATGTAATTTCAAGAGATGATGAACTTTCATGGCCTGCTCGCTCTCCAGATCATTCGGCATGTGATTTTTTTAGGGCTATTTGACCTGAAGTAATTCACAATGAAATAGCTGTGATACCGAACGACTTGATTGTGGAGACATGGATAACTTCCCGGTACGAATACATGAATGTTTTCAGAATAAGGGTTGTCAAATGACTGACAATTTTTAAAACAAAATAAGTGAATTTTATAATTTAAGTGCTTTAATTAAAAATTACAATAAATGGTCTTAAAAAAAGTAAATTCTACAAATTATTTCTGATCCATTTCAAAACCATTCACTTTTCTGCCAGTGTACTATAATTAAGAATGCACAAAATACGTAAATAGAACTTTATTGACTACAGTATTTACATAAATTAATGTTGCTTTGGAATACATTGATCATCACGGTTGCTATATTTTTGGAAAAAGTTGTTACGTGTCTTTTCCGTTTGCTTATCAGTCGTTTCGTACGATGGTATCTCATAGTCGTCTTAGCAGAAACCCAGAAGGTGGAGTGGTGTCTGTTGTTCAATATAGCGTAATGTAGTTTTAAGGTAACCGTTCCTTCACCGCGACTAAAGTTTTACTAGGCCGAAACTTCATCTTTATTCTCGTCATCCCTGTCTTTTTGTACCATTCCAATAACTATAACATCAGTTAACTCAAACTATCCTAGTCGGAATTTAACATACTGGAGGTTTCTTGATAAGAAATGCCAAATCCTTTTCTTCTTGTCGAACAACAACAGTAAAAAGTTTCTTTATGACTCAGGATTTTATTCCATGACTTACTTGATGTTTCTTCTTATATTTTGTTCAATGGCTTTACTATCCAGAACACAACGTCTTTGAATGTAATTATTTTAGAAAATCCATAATGCTTTCTTTCCCTTGAGTCGCTTCAAACAGCGATAGTGAAAGAAAAGTGTATTTTTGCATACATTCCAGAACATACTGATCAACCGCCGGGATTAGGCTCGTAACATTTGCGGGAATATAAAAGCACGGATATCATCAGAGCACAGTTAATCTTCATCGGGATTCGACTGAGCTTTGTCTGACAGTAAAATAGCCTTCTGAGGTAATTTCTATACTTTTAAAAACTTTCCAGTTTCGGGCATACACTCATTAAAAACCCGCTTTTTGAATAATTGTCTATCCATCCAAACACCACTTCAGTTCTTACATAAAACCGACAATGCTAATGTGGGAATGTTTTTAAACACTTGCGGCTTAGCAGTACCTGTAATAGAATATACTGACTTAGCTGATTAATTCCGTGGCTTAGCCGAGTCGAAGCCGGGCTAGAATTTAATGGAAGCTGGAAAAACGGGCTTTGTAATTCCAGACTATTCTGTATATAGTACTATATGTGTATGTGAAAAAGAGAGAGAGCAATTATTTAGTATCTATGGTAGCATATATACTATTGTGACTGTTTAACAATTTATTGTATTCTATATATATATATATATATATATATATATATATATATATATATATATATATATATATATATATAGAATATCAAATGTGTTTTCCTGTTAGAATATTTTTAAGATTAAATAATATACACTAATACAGGAATATTTAATTTATTGAATAATAAACTCAAAGCTTTTCGTTGGTTTACATTACCAACATCCTCAGGAGTTACAATACTAAGAATGATAAAAGAACTGTCTAACAAACATGAAGCTACTAGATAAAGCAATACACAGTTGCCAAATCTATTACAATATTGCCAAACCTATTCCACTGCTGCCACAACATTATATACATTGAACATAGTATGGTATTTAGAACGTATTTGAATTTGTTCATCTATTAATTTGTTATTAATATTATGCTTGTAAATTTCAAATGCTTCACATACGTTCATTTTTAACCCTTTATTTACTTCTTTTATAATTTTCATATTATTTATATTAGGAAACATATGATTATTATTAATACAATGTGTTGCGAAATTAGACTTATATATATTTGGTTTTAAAAAATGTTCTTTATACCTTTCTTTTAATTTTTTCTTTGTTTGTCCTATATAAACTTTATTACAAAATTCACATTCTAATTTATATACTCCATTTTTCTCATGTATAGGCCTACGATTTATATTATTATTATGGTTAATTATATTTATTATTCTATTGTTGGTTCTATATGCAATTTTTATGTTTTTATTAGTAAATAATTTGGAAATATTTTTTATTTCAAAACCAGTGTAAGTAAAAGTACTCCATACAGTATTATTATTATTACTACTATTGTAATGAATATTATTTTTTATTTGTTTTTGTAATATATTATAATTTAATTTATCTACCGTTTTCTTTTTGTAACCATTTTCTACGGCTATCTGGTATATTATGTTTTTTCCCTCATAAAATAGCTTTGAGTTTATTACTCAATAAATTAAATATTCCTGTATTAGTGTATATTATTTAATCTTAAATATATATATATATATATATATATATATATATATATATATATAATATGTTTTCTTTGTTTAATAATTTAAAACTACATAAGTTATTAAAATACAAGAATATTTATTAATTTATACTCAAAGCTTTTAGTAGGTAAACATTATCAACATCATCAGGAATGAAAATTACAATAATGCAAGCTTTAGTTTAGTATAGTATAGTAAAACATATGTTTAGGCCTATAGCTTGCATTATTGTAATTTTCATTCCTGATGATGTTGGTACTGTTTACCAACGTAAAGCTTTGAGTATAAATTAATAAATATTCTTGTATTTGAATAACTTATGTTGGTTTAAAATATATATATATATATATATATATATATATATATATATATATATATATATATATATACATATATATATATATATATATATATATATATATATATATATATATATATATACATATACATATACATATATATATATATATATATATATATATATATATATATATATATATATATATATATATATATATATATATATATTAAATATGGCGATATGTTTTCTTGTAATATAGTTAATAAATTTAAAATATTTCAAAAACAAGAATACTTTTAATGAATATATTTATTCAAAGCTTTTCGCCGATAAAATAGTACCAGCATCTTCAGGAAAATATTTTATTAGATAATTATTTTCCTGGAGATGCTGGTACTATTTTATCGGCGAAAAACTTTAAATAAATATATTCATTAAAAGTATTCTTGTTTTTTGAAATATTTTAAATTTATTATATATATATATATATATATATATATATATATATATATATATATATATATATATATATATTATAAAGCTTATTATTACTAAAATCATTTTTAATAACATTACCATTCGTTTCTAACACAATATGAATCATCGTAGACAATTCTTCTGTTCAATTAAGTTCAGTACGTGATACTATTGGATTGTTCAATTCATAATATATTAAAATTTACATATGTGGCCGAAAAAATTTGACGTATTTGGTATGTCTGACAATTTACCATTTTTTTCATTCTCCTGTGGCTCAATGTGTAATTCTTGTTTATTTTTGCAATAAAATAACATTACAATCATTACAACTGTTAGTTATCGTTAGGAATGTATACAAAATATTATATTTACTACAATTTAATTTAATAACATTCCACAGCTGAATAATTAATTGTAAATATTTAGTAACTTTGGTTATTTAATAATCTGATGTCTCGCATTAAAACATGTATCTAAAACAATGTTTATCAATTTCGATTGTAATTCAAGTTATTTGATCAAAAAATATAATTACCTCATCCAATTAGTTTTATAAACAAATAGAGACGATTACATACAAATCTCTATCCTGCCTGTTTTGTTGAACTTTAATGACCAAAGTTGTGGATAAGGTGATATCCTTTCGTGGAAATGCAAAGTGATTACAATAAAAATGCTATTTTTTTGAAGAGTGTAATTTAAAAAAAGTTTTCCCATCATATTTAGGCGAAACTTTTAGCTTTAAAACTTGATTGCACACAAATACACACATAGAGACAGACACCATTAGATTTTTATATAATAGTATAGATTAGGCATAATATTTTACGTAAAACTACTTCTTATGATTCGAGTTGGAAATTGTCTGTCGTTAGCGTTTCCTATTGTTACAAAAGTAGGACAAACAATTTACTTTTATTCGCCACTGAAATTTATCAAAGACGAGCAGCACAAAAGGCGATGCTCGGTGCAAAGGGAGTTTTGACGGACGCTTCAGTTCTTCCCACTTCCATTCCGTGACCAATTTCTTGTCTCTATCCTTCCTTCAACGTCAGAACATACTTCCTTTCTATGGAATGACGTGACACTATTTCATTTCTCAACACACTCTATTTTAAATTATATAAAAAATATATATGCTACATTTTATTCATTAGTTACACTTCTTATATTACTTTTATCGTCATTCGTGAAGCTTCCATCATCGAAAGGAAATGTTTGAGTCCTCCTAAAGGTTTGTATTGTGTAAGGACATCCCCCCCCCCAGTTCCATCGTGACAAAATAGTAACACTTGTAGGGCAAATATTTTGATGTGTGTAAATGGTTACATGAAACACTTTGGATATGTTTCATTAGGATTAATATTTTGCAATAGGTTATAAAATTGTGGGAGTTAAAGTTATTATTTTATGGTTTTAGTATTTCTGTTTTGTATTTAGTATTACACTGTTGTACAATGGGAAGTGACCCATTGTCTTCCCATGCATTCTATTAACACATATTTAGTAATAATTTAACCCACACCCTCGACATCAGAATGCGGTATTGTTTCTGTAATGAAGCAGGGCCAAGTCTATCTCTGGTTCCGACGTGAGGTGTCGCAATCTGTTAGAGACTGGAGCTACACAGTCTGGACAAATGATTTATGCCAATACTAGCTAAACAATAACTCCTAGTTTCGGAGTAGTTACAAATAAAAATGGTTTGTGGGAGTAAAAGTAGATACGTCGTAATAACGGAAACTCCATCTAGGGAAGTTTGAAATGTCTATTGTGTTTATCTATATTTATTTATCTATCAAACCGAGATAAATACTGAACGGGAAACATTTTAAATAACTTGTGCTTGTACACCCTTTAAGCGTATTTCTAAGGAAAGCGGATTTGCGGACGAAAGTAATTTAATCTCAACTTGACAATAAAATTGCATTTTGTGAAAGGAAACGGAAGTTTGTAACTGACAGGAAATTGAAATGTGTATGTTAGCGAATGGATTGATGAAGATGTCACAAGAAATTAATATCAGAATGAAAACATTAGTGTCTGGTAAACTGTCTATGTTATAGCTACATTATAATCAGGTTAACTATAGATGGATATTTTGTTAAAAATATAGTGCGTGGATACCAAGAAATACTTAGCGATATACGTAAAATCCGCTCCAAGTGTGGAAATAATACGAGTGCGTAAAAACGGAACATTGGTTTACCAGCAGCTATAATATATAGGCGGTTATGCTTCTAAATCGTAAAGACCATGTTATCCTTTATGTTTTCATTGCCCTAAACAATAATAGAACTGATTTATTACAGTGACCAAGCTTTGTTCATTTCAGCAGTAAATTAAAAAACATTTCAAAATGGCCAAACAATTCACTTTAAAACTGTGAATATATAGGTGTCAAGATAAACGTTAAGAGAAAATAGGTCAGGAATGAATTAACATGTGCTAGATGTTTGGAGGGAGAGGTTCTAGCAGTGGAAACCATCCAGACAAGAACAAAGATGCCTATGGGTGGCATCAATAAATGACGCTTAATGCGTAACGCCCTTTATTAAAATGTCTGAACAAAGGAGCGGACATTTGATAAAAGTTGCACATAGCTTTATATACTGTCTTTCCTGAAGATGAAATAATTAATTGAATCTGTAAATATACACTAAAAATTAAATATCGTCACAAATGTTTCTAGGCAAGTGTCATTACTAAGCAGAAAACGAAAATTAAAATTTGTAAATAAATTTAAAACAAAACCAATTTCTTTATATAAAAATAATGACGAAAAGCACTTCATTTAGCAAAGTAATTAAAAGGGTCGAGTTTTCTTGACTAATATTAAAAGAAGTGAATAAATATAAAGGCTTTATAAATTAAATAATAATTAATATTCACGCCTTTAAAGCAGCTCTGTTTTAATAAAACCGAAAAAATGTCAACAAAGTTATTAAAATTATTTATAATACTGAATACTCTCTATTTATTTACTTAATACTATTTTTAATATGGAAAATTTAAGTTTAGAATTACCCTATATATATATATATATATATATATATATATATATATATATATATATACACAATCATATATAACACATAAGGGTGTAAATGAATATAACGTTGCGAGCATTAATATTTATATATTTGGTTTTAGTATTTGAATATATTTTTATTGTCAATATGAGTATTTTGTTTTATTTTAACTTGTGTTTATATTATATATATATATATATATATATATATATATATATATATATATATATATATAAACACAGTATCAAGAGCACAGTGGTACAATATATTACAATGAAAATATTGGAATGACCCCCAATACCACAAAAAATAATCAAAAACAAGTTACTTCAGATTAAACCCTTATGTACATTTCGATGACCATGTCATCATCATCAGAGCGTCTTGTTACAAAATTACAATCTAGCAAACAAGAAGTTTCAGAATTACATCATTCTAGTTTGTAACTTCTTGTTTGCTAGATTGTAATTTTGTAACAAGACCCTCTGATGATGATGACATGGTTATCGAAATGTACATAAAAGTTTAATCTGAAGTAACTTGTTGATTTGTTATTTTTTATTATTTTTTGTGGTATTGGGGTTCATTCCAATATTTTCATTGTTGTATATATATGTTCGCAGTGCTCGAACATGTGTAAAAGAATATTATATGAAATTACCGTCTGAATACAACAAAGCTACGTTTTCTTGAAGTATGACGTCAGCTAACTTTTACGTATACTCATTTTACAAACATGTTCTTAAAAACGAAAGGTGATAATATTCATTATAGTTTTACTCAATTCTAAAGACAATTTATAATTTAAATGTGGACATTATTTGGACATTTTTTTGAAATTGTGTTAATTTTAAAAAATAGGCAATTTATTTATTCTACTTATTTATTTTTTTGTATTATTATTATGATTATTATTAATATTATTATTACCGTATTTATTTACATCTTGGAATTTACAATAATATATTAAAATATTAGAAAATTCCGCTTTAAAACCATTCACAACAAATTGTGAACAATAAATCTCAGCTACGATTTTAAAAAAAAGTTTTAATAAAATAACCCCATATAAAGATCAACGGTGAAATTACCTCCTTCAGAAGTGTGAGATAAATCCTCAATTAATCTAAAAATATAACGGGATGAAATTACTCACACATCTTTCTTACCCCACAAGAAACAGAGGAGATAAACGACAATATTGAGATGCATATAATTTTCATATACCGAAAACGCTGCATGTACGTACACTCTTGTGCATCAACATTTCTTTTAGACACTGACACAGGAATCTTTCTTTCAAACTAACGATATCCTCGTCGAATGATTCTCGCAAAAGAATGTCAATAAGGAATGAGTGTTGAACTGTAAAAACACACATTCCCTTTGTGCAAACCCAGAAAGTCATCTCTGCTTACTAGTAGTACTACCACTTTCAAAGTACTGCAACGAGCTATACTTTACACCAAATTTCAATTCCAAAGTTGACTTTTTATCTAGATCCGACAAACAATAATACAATTAAAATTTCAATGGATAAATCACGCCATAAAAGTAAAATTCATTATCTCTCTCTCTCTCTCTCTCTCTATATATATATATATATATATATATATATATATATATATTTGTGTGTGTGTGTGTGTGTGTGTGTGTGTTGTGTTTCTATGTCCCTAATATATGTTTCTATATTACAGATCATTAAATATAAAAAAATTATAAATACCATATCAAGATATAAAAAACATTTTACAAATATACCTAAAAGAGAAAGAAAATTATCCTCATAGATTAACAATCAAATAAATAGAACAAAAGATGAAATATATTCAAAAGAGAAACTATAAAATATCCGTCTAGCATAGGAATAAAATGAATAACAAAAGGATACTACAGACAGTTATAAAATATATGTCTGCTCCATTTACTAAATGAACATCACAGATTTCATTAAAAATAACTTGTGTGTTTAAAAGAAAAAAATTTCAATTGCTATGACAGATAAAAAAAAGCTAAATACAGCTATATACGACCCCCTGAGACTCGTTTCCAATATGTAGAATACTCCTTACGAGCGTATAGACTACATACAGCTCGTAGAACGCCACAAGGAACACACTCTGCCGCGACCTGAGCGTTGTCACCGAACACGTGTTCCTCCTCCCTATGAAAAGTAAATATATTCCTGCGTTTTACACGTTAGTTGTGCATGGTGATAATCACTAATGTAGAACTCAAATACGCCAATCCAACCCGGTAAAAATATGATCCCACCCGACTTACCAGTTCCTGACACCTGTGGTGTGTCGAGCATGATCTGCCAGTGGATGAATCCCATCACTTTAATTAAAAAAAAACAACTAAAATATTCAATTATAATTATGTGAAATATATTTAGTAATTTCTGTAATTTAATTTACTAGTTTGCTATTTCAGAAATACTACTTAAACAAATCTTTATTCTAGCTTGAATTTTTGACTTCTGATCTTGTTGATAGTTGGAATAACTTCAGAAATTGTATTTAGTTGATTTACCACAGAATAGTTATAACAAATTTAAAATTGATTTTTCTATCCTGATTTCATTAAATTGAAATTAAAATTTAAAAGTATGTTATAAAATTTATTTTAGTTTTACCAAACGCTTACTATGTTTCATAATTTGACAAGTTATTATTTAATTTGAATAAAACTCAATGTTTTTAAAATGCTGCAGAAAATTCATCAGATTTATTGTTAACACTATTATTTAAAATTCTTTAATATTTGCCGTTATTTGACAACATTTTGGTTTTTATACTTAAAATTACACACGTAAAATGACATACATATTTAAATACAACATCATAATAATTTATACAAATCAATTTTATGACCGTAAATATATTTGTAGAGGTACTAGACGACATTACTTCCTAATGAATTTATTTTAATTTATATTTTTGCACCCAAACATAAATCTAAAGGGAAACTATTTTGCAATCTTATTATCACAAAAACCAAATTTATATTAATTTCACTTTTACAGTAATTGGATCCTGGTTGCTTAATGTATTTGATATGGACACACAAAAAAAGTTATATGAACTTAAGTAGCTGCTTAATAATTATTGATTTTCTTCATGAATTTTTCATTCTATTTCCTTCTATTGCTTTGGCTGAGTTTAATTAATTTATGTTTCAAATCACTTAAAATATTGAACTAAATAATTTAAGAAATGTTTATATAGCTATTAAAATTTTGACTTGTCCCTAACTTGTGCTTCTCTTCTCCCAAAATCTTGGATCGAAACTTGTCCGGTGTTCCTGAGGATGGAATCTCATTCCACTCGCTAAAGATCGGTTTTAGAATCGCCTTTAAAACTGTTTTAATTTAATACATTATACAAATTTCGAGTTCAAATTACGAACGAAAGACCTTCCATCTTTGCCTTAATTTAGGTTTTAGCCACGGATCAGCATCTTAACATTTTCCGTCTGGATGTACGTAAAAAACCTGTTCACTACGAGAGTTACTATTTGATCAACACTTTGGCCTGGGTGCTTGTTAGTGATTTAAACTGGTTACTTGTAAGTTAAACGTATTCGTTTAAACTTGAATTCTAATGGAACCTGTAGTTTTTCTTTCAGGGATTTGTACTTTTGCACTTTTTCTATATAAGTGTGCCCTATGTTTTAATAATTTATTATTTTTAGCGGAATCGTCCGTTTCACATTTCTGAACTTTTATTATAAACTGCAATGATGATTTTAAGACATTCCATTCGCAAGTTACACCTTATCGAAACTGTAAAGGTCCTTGACCCGACACATTTATAATTTTGGGGCGATCTAGTAACCATTTATTAAATACAATTGTATTACAAAATTTGTTGTATATATACAATTTTGTTTTATGGTTTTTAATGTTCTGAAACTATTTGTTTTTATTTTCTACATACTTAAACTCTGGTGGTTTTTTCATTATATAATTTTATTTCTTTTAAATAGTGAAAATTAGTTTTATTTAAATTTTGAATAAAAATAAAATCCATTTTTTTAGATACAAAAAACCAAAGAAAAACAAATAACATATCAAATAGCCCAAAAAAATGGATACAATAAAAAAACTATAGATAAATTAGAATTTAAAATATTAAATAAATTAAAACAACCTAAAATCGAACCACAAACAACAAAATGGGCTACATTCACATACACAGGATACAAAATAAAAGGAATAACTAAAACACTAAAAAATAATAATATTAACATAGCCTACAAAAACATAGGAAACATAATCAACAAAATAAACCAACCAGAAAAAATATGTCCCTCACTTAATAACGGAATATACAAAATCGAATGCCCAGACTGTAATAAAATATACATAGGCCAAACAAAAAAGAAATTAAAAAACAGATATCAAGAACACCTCAATGCATACATCAAACCTGAAATTTATAACTCAAACTTAGCCACACACGCCATCAAAAACAAACACACAATCCCCACATTAAAAAACGTACACCTAGTAAAAAAAAGGTTCAAAAAGGCCTCAAATTGACAATCTGGGAACAACTAGAAATTTATAAAAATAATATCATTAACGAACAAATACAAATAAAATCAAAAAACGATAAATTATTCAATCTAATAGACAATATTAACCCCAAAACAAACTTTAAAAACTCGCACAGTGCAGTGAATCTAAAAATAGAACATAACGGTACACCAAGGTCAACGGGAAATCCACTCAGCTCGCAGTCTACAACAACCCTGTTCAGTATGCCCGAGGATGACAGCACAACCAGCCATTGAAAGTTAGCTCGCATAAATACCAAGTAAGATTCTTGTTTAAGTACATAAGTGAAAGTGATAAGTGTATACAAGAAAACAGTGTTGCATAATCTACAAATATGGATATCGCCTCACAAGGTAATCAAGCAACCAAACTATTGAACAAATTTGAAAAACTTAGAAAACAAATCATAAATAGTAACCATAATATACATTTTAATAAACAATGCATTAAAAACAAAATAGCACCAAAGTAATAATAAAAAAAACAAACTAGTTCTGCACAAAAAACTGCTAAACAAGCTGAAACTCTATGGGTAAAAAACGAAATTAAATATCTATACACAAAGAAAAACAAATTAGCTAACACACTCTTAAAAACCCACCTAGAATTAGCTAACACACTTAAACCAAACCAATGGCATTAAAAATATATCAAAATTCAAGAATAATGCAAGAAATTTACTGCAATTAAAAAACAAAAAATAGAATCTAAAAGCACAAAAACCAACATCAAACCAAAATTACAAAACACAATAGAAAACCTCATAGTAGAAACAGAACTGGCAATAAATCTCATTAATTACGAAAATCAAGATAACATCAGAAACATAGCATCAAACGGAATCAACAAAATCATCAACAACAAAAAAATTAAAAAAGGAAATCACATTGAAAATAAAATACAAATAAACCAAATTAACAAATTGAAACAAAAACTATTCAAAAACGAAATAATTGCAACTAAAGCGGACAAAAGCAACGCTACAGTAATCATATCAAAAACAGAATACAAGCAAAAAACAGAAGAATTCATAAAATCCAACAATTGCATAGAATTAAACAAAGACCCCACCAAAAAATACCAAAACGAAATCATAAAATTACAATTTATTCAACCAAAAAAACCCTTACCAATATACAATAGACAACCCAAACCCCCCCAACATGAACGCCCTCATCAAAGTACATAAAATCAACAATCCCATAAGACCCTTAATAAATTTTAAAAATGCACCTGCCTATAAAATATCACAAATAATAGCCAAAAAACTACAACACGAACTTAAATTGGAAAATAAATACACCATAAAAAACTCAATCGAATTAACGGAAATACTAAAAACAATAAACATAACCAAAAACACCAAATTTATATAATTTGATATCACAAACATGTACTCTAATATACCAATTAACGAAACCATCCAAATAATAAAAAACAAATTAACTGACCTTAAAACCTACCCCAAATACACAAACCAAATCACAAAATGCCTAAAGACCATACTAAACCAAAACTATTTCATATTCAATAATAAGATATATAAACAAATAGATGGCTTAGCAATGGGATCACCACTTTCAAGTATAATATCAGAAATCTACCTCCAAAAACTTGACGAATTAATCACACAAACCATAAAAACACACGACCCCAACGGACATTGGATACGATATGTTGATGATGGATTATACATCTCACAAAATAAAGCAATAAATAATAACATCATCCTAAATGAAATCAATAACTTACACCCTAACATAAAATTCACCATGGAGGAAGAAATAAACAATAAAATAAACTATCTAAACCTAACATTCACCAGGAATACAAATAACATTGAATATTCTATTTATAGGAAACCCAAACAAACCATTAATACAATACCAAACCACTCCAACCATCCCCCACAACATAAAATGGCCGCTTACAACTCACTTTTATACAGGATGCTAAAATTGCCTCTAAATAATGAAGAAAAAACCAAAGAAAAACAAATAATATATCAAATAGCCCAAAAAAATGGATACAATAAAAAAAACTATAGATAAATTAGAATTTAAAATATTAAATAAATTTAAACAACCTAAAATCGAACCACAAACAACAAAATGGGCTACATTCACATACACAGGATACAACATAAAAGGAATAACTAAAACACTAAAAAATAATAATATTAACATAGCCTACAAAAACACAGGAAACATAATCAACAAAATAAACCAACCAGAAAAAATATGTCCCACACTTAATAACGGAATATACAAAATCGAATGCCCAGACTGTAATAAAATATACATAGGCCAAACAAAAAAAAAATTAAAATATAGATATCAAGAACACCGCAATGCATACATCAAACCTGAAATTTATAACTCAAACGCCACACACGCCATCAAAAACAAACACACATTCCCCACATTAAAAAAAACGTACACCTAGTAAAAAAAAGGTTCAAAAAGGCCTCAAAATGACAATCTGGGAACAACTAGAAATTTATAAAAATAATATCATTAACGAACAAATACAAATAAAATCAAAAAACGATAAATTATTCAATCTAATAGACAATATTAACCCCAAAACAAACTTTAAAAACTCGCACAGTGCAGTGAATCCAAAAATAGAACATAACGGTATACTAAGGTCAACGGGAAATCCACTCAGCTCGCAGTCTAAAACAACCCTGTTCAGTATGCTCGAGGTTGACGGCACAGCCAGCCATTGAAAGTTAGCTCGCATAAATACCAAGTAAGATTCTTACAATAAAAATATTGAAAAGAACCCCAATACCACAAAAATAATCAAAAATAACAAATAAAACAAGTTACTTAAGATTAAACCCTTATGTATATTTCGATGACCATGTCATCATCATCAGAGGGTCTTGTTACAAAACACAATCTAGCACACAAGAAGTTACAAACTAGATCATTCTATTTTGTAACTTCTTGTGTGCTAGATTGTGTTTTGTAACAAGACCCTCTGATGATGATGACATGGTCATCGAAATATACATAAGGGTTTAATCTTAAGTAACTTGTTTTATTTGTTATTTTTGATTATTTTTGTGGTATTGGGGTTCTTTTCAATATTTTTATTGTAATATATTGTACCACTGTGCTCTTGATATTGTGAAGTAAGATTCTTGTTTAAGTACATAAGTGAAAGTGATATATATATATATGTACATGTAATATATATATATATATATATATATATATATATTACTTGTACATATATATATATATATATATATTATAACATAAACATATGAGGCATATAGTATAAAATAATTAGTTTTCAAAACAATAATAATAAGTAGGAATATCAAAAAAGGAGTGACCGAAGTACCGTACTAAAAGACCGTAAAGAAGACTTGGCCATTGTGTATTTCCGTTGAGGTAATAAGCCAGTACCGTGGGAAACGGTTGAAAAAAGAAGGCTGCAGATATTCAGATTTAAGTATTTCGGGAAGACCAAGAGTAGCATGGGAAAGTCGTACTGTTACAGTGTGGGAATCATACAATTTGTAAAAGTGCGTGAGAACCACCGAAATAACTGAATCCGTTGGCTTAATGTTAGGCGTTCGACATTTAAAAAAGTTAACTCTGATTGGCTGAAATTCATAACGGAGGATATGCTTGTTCTTAAGTAAAAACATCCGTCAAAGGAATTAAGGTTTTAGGGAAGCTTCAAGGAATGCCGACGTATTGGGGGTGGGGGACGAAGTGTAAGAATTGTTTAAAAGGGGTAAATTTGTTTAGAAGAGATAAGGGAATTGAAAAAGGGGCCTGTTAGTTATTTATGTGTAGAAATCATAAAATTGAAAAAGGAATTAGGGAATTTAAGTTTACTATTGTGTAGAAGTGAAGTAAAGAGGTTAAGCCCAGGTACCAGTGAATTCCAGGAACGCAACAGTAAGTACAATCTTTCTTATATTAGATTCGGCCAACAGTGATATTTATAATTTAGTAAATTCAGATTAAAGATAAATTAATTGTCTTTATAAAATTTAATTAAATTTTTTACTACTTTCGAATTTATAGAAGATCCAGTAGTAATGATCCGAGAGAAAGAGCAATCTAAAATTGTGTTTATTGAACATAATTGTAGTACAAACCTAAAGGCTCAAGAGTCCACCTTTCTTAGTAATTGTAGTAGTTGTGCAATAAATCTTTGTCACTGCATCAAATTAATGTAATTTGTTATAATTTATAATTATTGAATGTCAGAGGAATAAATGTAATTGATATCAATTTTATAATTGTTTAATTAAATGGGACTTTTAGAAAGTAATTGTAATATAATATAAAGATGTACATTAAACATAAATTTTATAATATTATATATATAATGATTTCTGATGATGTTGGTACTGTTAGCCAACGAAAAAGTTTGAATTGTAAATTAAAATAAAATTCTTGTATTTGTATTTTGATTTAGTTCTTTATTAATACACAAGAATACATATTGCAATATATATATATATATATATATATATATATATATATATATCACATTTTTGATCCAATAAAAATATAGTAAACGGACTATTTCGTTTGGTTGATAATACCCAAAACTAGAAATATAAAAGTAGGCCAGGAATGAATAGCGTTATCGCTTTGTCAGCGAAACGATGTAAACTTGTTGCAGCCCTTGCAGCTAATAATTGCAGACCACGTCCAGTTGCTTGTCACATCTCCTATAAGGCACAATTCCTCCGTGAGTATGATCAGCTCAGTTCTATGAATCTTGAATGCAACAGTCTCTTTTTAAAATACATAAAATATTTACAAGTAGATATAGACATTCCACATTTTTTATTATCAGAAAAAAAGGAAGAAAGGCTGGGAGAGAAGTAAAGATAGAAGTAGGGACGTTACTCGGGGCTTCTATGCTGCTTCCACGCTACTATTCCCATGAACTCGTAGACGGGGGGGGGGATTTACCGTTCGTCATTTCCAAGCTTACGTAATCTACCTGCTACGGAGCAAATGCTAGAAATATTTCAAGCAAGCGGTTTTTATTAATATACTATTATCCCTCATTTTTCTTGAACCCTCTATAAGTCCTTTATCAATAGAATCCATAAGTGAAACCTTCTAAATCAAACTGTTGTACCTTAAGGAGTGTTAGTGCGTCTGCAGTGTGGATTTGCAATGTGACGTCAGGGGTAGACTGGTTTTAAGACGATTGGTTTGAATTGTTTTAAGCTTTTTGTTCGTTTTTTGGATACTCTGTATAAAACTACTTCAATATATACACTTAGACATTATTATTTTATAACTCTACGTCACACGATGAGAATGAATTGAATCAGCTATGCCTGATTAAAATCGAGTTACATTAAATTTAATAGTTAAAGCAAAAAACGTTTGTGGAAGTTCAATTGCACAACAGAATTATTAGGTTGAATTAAATATTTTGAAACAAGACTTTAAAACAACAGCTGGTGAATGTTTGTAAAAACTAAGAGATTTTAAAGCAATTTTTTTTTATTTTACTTTCAAAACCTAATTAGGCTATTTCCGATTTAAATATGTTAAACACAGGTAAAAATTCTAAACAAAAACTCACTCATAGCTGGTCATTAGGTACAGTCTATGTAAAAACAGTGCCTATTAAAAGGCTACAAAAGCCACAACGTTAACCTCAGACTCTAATTTATTTTGTGTCAGAGCAACAAAAGCGGCAAAAACAATACAGAGTCCCGAACTGTGTGTGACGTCATTATACGATATACGTGTCTTTTCTGCGCCATTGTTATTTGACCGCTGCGGTGTGAGTTATCAGTGTAAAGGACATCATTCTTTGGTGTTGACTAGAAATGTGTTGAGCCGCTGTTAATGTTGAGCCACTTATTATTCGGATGTGTAAGCTACTCTCAACTTCCGACACAATTCTGCTTAGCTCATTCGCTAAGAATTAACGCTCAAAATCAAATTCACTGAAATTAAATTGATAATTTTGACACTGATATAATTTGATAAGAGATACTTATGTGTAGCTGATGCACATAAAATAAAGGATTAGTGTGACCAAAATGATTCAACCCTATCGTGAAATAATTTTATAAAAGATACTAATGTGTAGCTGATGCACATAAAATAATGGATTAGTGTAGACAAAATAATTCAACCCTATCGTGAAATAATTTTATAAAAGATACTAATGTGTAGCTGATGCACATAAAATAAAGGATTAGTGTGACCAAAATGATACAACCCTATCGTGAAATAATTTTATAAGAGATACTTATGTGTAGCTGATGCACATAAAATAAAGGATTAGTGTGACAAAAATGGTTCAAACCTATCGTGAAATAATTTTATAAGAGATACTTATGTGTATCTGATGCACATAAAATAAAGGATTAGTGTATTCAAAATGATTTAACCCTATCGTGAAATAATTTTATAAGAGATACTTATGTGTGAGCTGATGCACATAAAATAAAGTATTAGTGTATTCAAAATGATTTAACCCTATCGTGAAATAATTTTATAAGAGATACTTATGTGTGAGCTGATGCACAATAAAATAAAGGATTAGTGTGACCAAAATGATTTAACCCTATCGTGAAATAATTTTATAAGAGATACTTATGTGTGAGCTGATGCACAATAAAATAAAGGATTAGTGTGACAAAATGATTTAACTCTATCGTGAAATAATTTTATAAGAGATACTTATGTGTGAGCTGATGCACAATAAAATAAAGTATTAGTGTATTCAAAATGATTTAACCCTATCGTGAAATAATTTTATAAGAGATACTTATGTGTGAGCTGATGCACATAAAATAAAGTATTAGTGTATTCAAAATGATTTAACCCTATCGTGAAATAATTTTATAAGAGATACTTATGAGTAGCTGATGCACATAAAATAAAGGATTAGTGTGACCAAAATGATTCAACCCTATCGTGAAATAATTTTATAAGAGATACCTATGTGTAGCTGATACACATAAAATAAAGGAATAGTGTATTCAAAATGATTTAACCCTACCGTGAAATAATTTCATAAGAGATACTTATGTATAGCTGATGCACATAAAATAAAGGATTAGTGTATTTAAAATGATTTAATTCTAAAATGAAATAATTTTATAAAAGATACTAATGTGTAGCTGATGCACATAAAATAAAGGATTAGTGTGACCAAAATGATTTAACAATATCGTGAAATAATTTTATAAGAGGTACTTATGTGTGAGATGATGCACGTAAAAATAAAGGATTATTGTATTCAAAATGATTTAATTCTAACATGAAACAATTTTTAAGAGATACTTAGGGTCTATGTGTAGCCGATGCACATAAAATAGATTAGTGTGACCAAAATGATTTAACCTAATCTTGAAATAATTTTATAAGAGATACTTATGTGTAACTGATGCACATAAAATAAAGTATTAGTGTATTCAAAATAATTCATAATAATAATAATATATATATATGTGTGTGTGTGTGTGTGTGTGTGTGTGTGTGTTTGTGTGTGTGTGTGTGTGTGTGTGTGTGTGTGTGTGTGTGTGTGTGTGTGTGTGTGTGTGTGTGTGTGTGTGTGTGTGTGTGTGTGTAGGTGTGTGTGTGTAGGTGTGTGTGTGTGTGTGTGTGTGTGTGTGTGTGTGTGTGTGTGTGTGTGTGTGTGTGTGTGTGTGTGTGTGTGTGTGTGTGTAGGTGTGTGTGTGTGTGTGTGTGTGTGTGTGTGTGTGTGTGTGTGTAGGTGTGTGTGTGTGTGTGTGTGTGTGTGTGTGTGTGTGTGTGTGTGTGTGTGTGTGTGTGTGTGTGTGTGTGTGTGTGTGTGTGTGTGTGTGTGTGTGTGTGTGTGTGTGTGTGTGTGTGTGTAATAAGTTCTTACAACTGACAAATCATCGTCCAAAAAACTTTTAAAATTTAAAAAAAGCTTTACTAATAACACGAAAAAATATTTTAGTTACTTTAAATTAATTTTTTAAATTAGATATAAATGCTTTGAATTTAAGTACATTATTAGCAACCTTGTTATATTTTACCTTCTTCTACAGCCTGGTATTGACTTGAATGTATTAATACAGGTTTCTGCCTGAGAGTAAATCTTTTCTAACGAGACCCTTAGCATCCCTCAAGCAGCCCCTTCAACTTTATTTTTATATAATTTGCTTTGTTCTTAATAATCTATAGGAGTACTTTTAATAGTAACACAAGAGAGCAAAATTTTTTTTGTACATAATAATAAATTAAAATAATGGTTTTCCAAATTAATAAAAAATATAGATGTTAAATTCAATTAAATTATATAATATATATGGTTTTATAATTTACTGGAAAAAAATATAAACTGTAATATTTATAAGATTTTAGTGAAATTTTTGTTGTGAATAGATCATATTAACTAAAACATGTAAAACGATAATCCATACTTTAGCTCACAGAAATATAAGATTCTTGTCTTTTAAAAAGATAAAATGACCTAGTCAAGAATAATTTATTTTAAACCATCGATAAAGTTTTAAAAACTAGTTTGTTTTTGTCTTAAGTCCAGTTTTTCTATGTTGGCCTACATATGGCCAGCATTGTTATGACACCGTAATTACATATGGACGTGAATCCTGCAATGATATCAATAAATATATGAATTTAAACGAGAACCTAATATGTAAATATCCAACGGAAGTTCTTATTAGAATGTAGAAGTAAAGTTTTCCTCTACACATTGATACAATATAGAAACAATATAAACATTTAATCTTCGTTTCAAAACTTACCGGAAAATGAAAACAAACATTTTCGAAACATGGGTTAAAATCAATTACTTCACTTACAAATTAGCCTTTTTTAACAGCAGATTTTTATAATAATAGAATATACTAGGTAAAACATTAGGTGAAATTGAGCATTCATTGCCTTTAAACCCTACAAAAGAAGTGAACACAAACTTTTGATCCAAAATCCTACAATTGTTAAATATTCTTACTATACACCAATTCCTTTTTTTACAATTGTTAAATAATTGTTCTAAAAATATACAAATATTAAGCAGAAATTACTACAACAAGAAGTATATAAATAAAATTCAGAGACAATTAATTTCTAATACAACAAAAATTAATGAAAAGTTTAACAATATTGATACCTTTGTACAGGATGCCTTGTTTTTATTTCTGTATTATAGTACATAACTAATTACATAAAATTTACCATCATAAAGAGTTGTATTTTAAAAACAAGGGATAAAGACTTCTTCTAAAATCAAAACTAAAAGTTTAAAGTAAATAATCATTATTTATTTTATACTTTAAATTTAAAATTCGTATTATAACTTATAATTTGCATTTAAATTGTAGTAATAAAGACACACACACACACACTCGCTGCAACGCCCCCCCCCACTTCGTGGGTTGTTGGCACAATTACCTATTTATTATATATTTATATAAATCCTGGTCACACTGTTTTGTGTACCCTGTTAAGATCCCTAAAATTTGTCTTGTGTTCCCGCGTAATGGACCACGCACAAATACAAGCCTATTACCGCTGACTTCTACCTTAACGTTTGTATGACCTCCCATAAGATGGTTGGCAAGTTACCACTTCATGAGATCTGCAGGCACAGCAAGGAACGTGCAAAATATGATCATGTTTAACAAACCTTTTTTAAAAGGCTCCTGTGCTCTATAAACATGATCTGCCAGTAGACATCGTCTCTCGGCTTCAATACAAAAAACCAACTAATTTTTAGAATAGCTCAATAAAATTGTTCACAGAAAAGAACTCGTTTGAAGAAACATTAGGTTCTGAATTTTATATATATTTATTAATTAATGATATTTAATTAAAACTGCACTTTGATTTTATAATCATTATTTATCAGTTGGAAAAAACTAAAAGTTTTTATTGGTTGTTCAACACAGGATAAATTCAAACACTGTAAGTTTTTATAATGCATTTAATTACTGATTTTAAACTAAAATAATTATCTTTTCAAATAAAATACAATTAAATCTCTCTTTATCTTCACAAATAATTAATTAAAAGTTCGTTATTTTTCACATATTTAAATCATTTGTTGATAAGATTCGTTGAAAGTGGTGGCTGGATGTTATGATGGACTCCACCTGCCAACCAAACCCTGGTCGCAGTGGACAGTTGCTGACAAAATACAGCCAAGACAACCCGGATCTTTTGGAATACAAACGAACATTTCAATGATCATTCATTCCAAAATTCAGTGTTTAGTTCAAATTTCATATTTTTACTAAAAGTAAAATATATAGTTTTTCATTCGAGTTTCATGTTATGGTTTATGTGTATATTAAAAGTAATATCACAAAATTATATTTAAAATGTATAATCGATATAAATAGTTTATATTTATTACAAATATTCACGTTTGTTTAAAGTTACCGGCTATCTACAGGGGAAATAGCTTTAAATCTGTCCATTCTAATATCCGCTTCAAATTTACTCCTTCAAGGCAATTTTCTAAGAGCTTCATTCCTTCCCTTCACTTTAGATGAATTTGCATTTTATCTACAGAATTATCCATTCATAAACTTAATTGAGTATTTTACATACAATGCTTTCACCCACACACGCGCTGGCCGTGATTCAGAAAAACATGAAGGGTTGGATTTATACAGTTGTACTGCATCCTACATAAGAACAAATGGTGACTTGAATGTTGGGTGTGTGTGTGTGTGTGTGTGTGTGTGTGTGTGTGTGTGTGTGTGTGTGTGTGTGTGTGTGTGTGTGTGTGTGTGTGTGTGTGTGTGTGAGTGAGTGAGTGAGAGGATGCGTGTGTGTGATGGAGTGTGTGTGTATGTGTGTGTGAGGGAGTGTGTGTGTGTGAGGGAGTGTTTGTGTGTGTGAGGGAGTGTGTGTGTGTGTGAGTGAGCGAGTGAGAGGGTGCGTGTGAGAGAGAGAGTGTGTGTGTGTGAATGTGTGTGTGTGTGTGTGTGTGTGTATGCGTGTGTGTGTATGTGTGTGTGTGTGTGTGTGTGTGTGTGTGTGTGTGTGTGTGTGTGTGTGTGTGTGTGTGTGTGTGTGTGTGTGTTGTGTGAGTGTGTGTGTGTGTGTGTGTGTGTGTGTGTATTTTATGTGTGTTTTCTTCCTGTAAATCTATTATCGAACAAATATAGAAATAATTTGTTCACGTATCTATCAACACTCCCTTCTTAAGTGCGTTTTAATGACTAAAGGACGCATTCCTTACAGGTCGGGGCGCAATAGCAGTTC
Organism: Prosapia bicincta; assembly: GCA_036971475.1. Lineage (NCBI taxonomy): Eukaryota > Metazoa > Arthropoda > Insecta > Hemiptera > Cercopidae > Prosapia > Prosapia bicincta. Next base: position 68,148,868 of record JBAIZL010000001.1, read on the forward strand.
TAAGGAGGATCGCATTAACGAGCTCAGTGCAGCAGCGAGGATCGAATGTTGTTCCGGCTAAATACATTTCTGGTTGAAGTGCTCGTTTATTGCTTCATTTAAAATTCAAAGTAAAAACAACAGCGTATGGAAACAATTTTAATTCTTTGCTCGATTCTAAACCTTACGTTTATTTGTATCAGCGTATAAATGAAGCTTTGCAAGATGACAAATAGCCTACACTTATTAATGTGTATTTTTTGGCAATTCCAAGGGAGAGTTCTATTATATTTTAACATTTGACACTAATTGGTAAAGTCCGGATATTAATTCTGGTAAAGTGTTAAAAGAAGCCTAGACTAAATGTCTAGGTATGTAGAAGAATTCCCTCGACAAATTATTATTATTTGAATATTATTTAAATTGTAAGGCGCCAAGAGGTACAGAATTTTTAAGAACTCTGTGAGATATGTGTGTTTCAAACAAAAATCTAAATTCAAAATGAGTAAAATATTAAAAGATTAAATATAACTAGCTTTATTGATAGAAGAAGATATTAGATATAATTTTGGAACCTTTGTGAAGACTTACCAAATCAGTTAATATATACTACAGAAACTACGTCAGCAGTTCAAGAAGAATGTTTTTCAGGTTTTTATAAACATTAATTTCTTTAAATAAAAAACTTTATTTTTAAAACACTGATAGTTTAAAATAAAAATTTATCCAATATTGGCAGCAGAAGGGAGATATGTTTCTCTTTATGGTAACAAATTAATTGTTTCTCACACAATTATTTGCCTAGTGAGGGAGATTAGATAATGATTTCAGATATAAACTCAAATATGGACTTTTCAAATACATAATAGTAATTAAAAATGAGTAATAATGCTGATAATTGTATATGTATGGATACATAGTTTGATTTTATAAAATGTTTCACAATTTAATTTAAGGGAAACTATGTAATAAAGGATTCATGAAACTGAATAAAGCTAGGTTAGGCTAGAAAAGAAGTACTTGACTATAGCTTTATTAGAACTAATATGTTTAGAAATAAGGTAAATAATAAAGAAATGTAAAAGTAAACACAGGGGTTATTAAGTTAATAACTAGTAAATGAAAAACAAATTAATTGAATTTTAATTGTATTAAACCTTACGCAATGTAATTTTATATTAAAGACTAAAACTATAGTATGTTAACGAAAAAACCTGTTTACCTAAATAATTTTAAAATAAAGTATAAAATGATTAAAAGTAAAAAGGTTAATTTCCTACTACTATTTTCCAACTATTTTCTTTCATATAATTAAGCCTCACACGTCACTTGTGTATAACCGTAACATGGCTCTTTAAGTCAGAGTGCATCTCAAAGAATCCATGGCCACGGTAAAGCCTAAAGGGTATAAACAAATGGTGGCTAAATGATTTCATTATAAATTCAGTAGTTGGTTTCGGGAGGCCGGTTTCGAACTAGAGTTCGAATTCGAGGATTAGATCATTACTTTCGAGTATATAGCGTACCGTTAGGGAACTGGAGGATATTAAGAGCTGACGGAAAGTAAAAACGGGTAGAAGGTTCCTTAGCGGGAAGTATAGATGGTAAGTTAAGAGCAGAGATGGGGTACGAATAGAAAGGTCAGTAGGATAATATATAACCGAAACGTAGACTCTTAGAGTTAGAATAAAGTATTTTTCGCTGAAGGTTTTTCTCTGTTCATTGATATTCTGCAATTTATTGATACACGAAATTAGGCTCGATTACTGTAATACAAATTGTTACCCCCACGAAGGTAGATTTATCATAATTTTCCCTACGTTCTGGGCTTTGGACCCTGAGAGTCACTTTCAAATGCATTTGGTGTTATCTACAGTCGGGGTTTTGGATCATGAAGGACTATTCTGAATTTTAAAATTGTTTCAATATTATTTGAATACTTATCAAGGGATGTTGGTAGTTTTGGTTTAATACATACAAATCATCATCGCCTGATGTTTAGTGATGCGGTTGGTAATTGTACAGGGCTAAAAAAGTAAAATGAATATTTCTTGGTTCTAGGGGTAACGACAAAAATTATAAAGCAGTGTCATTGCTCTCCGTTGCCTTTAAGGATGGATCCATAAGATAAACATGGAAGTCTAGGATTTTATGTACAAGTAGTTATCTGTTCAACTTGATGAAAACAGCTTCTAGTTAAACAATAATAAAATGGATATTACAGCTGTTATTTATACGGTGACTGTATATAATTTGGCAACACTGTAGAACTGTCTACAATTATTTACGTCAGCTTCTCTCTATTATCCAAGCTTTAAATGTAACAAAGAAATCGTGTGGGTTGATTTGAAAAACTGCACTGCTATTGTATAGCTTTGCAACTGCAGTACTATTAGCATAGTCTGAAAGTAATTGATTTTGTTTCGAAGTACAACACTACGAGTAGAATGCTTTTAGCCGCAGTAACATAACATTTTGTTGCACCCACTCGTCGTAGCGCTTATTATGTAACTGATACGTAACGGTTGTTTATACTGTAAAATAATTATATACCCCCAATGTTATAGTTATTTCTTCCTGAAATATTCACATACTGGTTAATATCACTTGCAGTGATGTGAAGGAAAGGATAAACTATTACCATCTGGAAAGCATTATGAATAGAAATTAAGTTAGGTACATGTACTCCCTGGGGTAGGATATATAGGGACCGCAGCTCATAGTTCGGTGTTTAAGCGACGGTAGTCCGAGTTCCTGTCACTACACTTCCCATACGTTTCCTTGAACAGTTAACTCAACATTAATATCGCGGCCACCTTAGTAATACTGACTGACTGGAATAAACTTAACGCGTTCGAGCCTATACTGTATCGTGTCTGATGATGATGGAAGGATACGAGCGCATGCGCTAACAGGGCATCCAGCTATGTGGCGTGAAGTATATAACATGCGTAGGGTAACGAACCAAAACCAGACCGACTCTCTGTCGTTTTCAAAAAGTACGTCTTCCAGTTACACCCCTTGTACGACAGATGTCTCTTTTCTCTTTCTTTCTCTCTCTCTCTCCCTTTCTCACAGACACTCACACACACACACACACACACACACACACACACACACACACACACACACACACACACACACACACACACACACACACACACACACACACACACACACACACACATACACACACACACCCACACACACCCACACACACACACACACACACACTCACACACACACACTCACACACACATACACACACACACACACACACATATGCATGTGGAAGTGTTATGGTTTCTTAACAATAACGTTACTAAGTTTATCCTAACGCTAGAAAATCTACTTGCCTGCAGATACCTTATGTCTCAGCAAAATCGAATTACGATCGAGAACCACCTTAAGCAGAATCAGTATGCGTCTTGACCGCTATTGTCGCACAATCATCTTTTTTCAATAATTTTATGTTATTTTAAATCTAATCAAACCTAATGTAATTCAAAGCGTTCTGCATAGCTATCGGAAGGTCATTAGAGGTGAAAGAGTTTTTTCGTATATGTTGATGCAGTACCTAATCTCACCTGTGGATTAATAAATTACCTAACCTCGTTCTGTGGAGTAGTTTATATATTGTACTAATCAACTGCAGAATCTTCTCTCATTTTCTTACAACACGATGGTAGCAAGTTTTAGGACTTTGAAAAATGTTTAGTCAAAAAAAAACTGGATGAACGAAAGTCATAAAGAGCAGTGTTGTGAGCTTTTTATGGGCCACCGAAAGTAGGCCAAGATGGTAAAAGCTCTAAGGGAGCTATCGAAGGGTTTATTTCACACTTTCGGAAATCTGTTTTTCTAAGTTAAGAACTTGTTTTATTTATTGGCCTTTATTCAAACCATGGATCCACGTGACAGAGATAACAGTGAAGTGTGTTTTACACAGAATAAAGTACTGTACTAAGTTACACACGGTATTTTACAATATTTATAGATAAATACATTCCCGCCATTGTGTCTGTATGTGTTAAAATGACAGTTTGGCATTAGGACGGTACTTTGTGAGTGATAGGAAGTAGTAGGATAGGTAGGAAAGTGGATATCTGAAGCATTCAGAAATGAAGAAAACAATAAAAAACGCACGGTATTCGATTAAAATAAGTATAAATAATAACATTTTGATATGAAATCAATAAAAAAGACTTTATTGGTCTTCTCTATTACTGATCTGCTTTAATAATGTTTCATTTATTTCTTGAGTTGCAGTAAGGCGAATAGATAGGTGACGGAGGTGTTCGCCAGAGCAGACATTAAGACTTAGACTCTTAGCGCTTCATAAGGACGCGTACTTCTTTCCGTAGCAAAAGCAAAGCTGTGATTATTGAGAGCTGCTTTATATGGAACGAGTTCTTGCTTGGTGGTTCAATACGTTAATGAGCGAAATATTTGAGCTGTAATAATGCGGTTGGTGGGTTCCGGGTCAATGAGCTCTTGGTCTTATATTATAATGATGAGGCTCATTCAGTTCTTAGGTTCACAACGCCAAGAGTTTTATATCTACGGAGAGGCACCCAAATCGATAGTCAACAAAGGTATAAGAGTTAATTATCTGTCTGTGAGCGTACGCGGGTGTGTGTGTTTGTGTGTGTGAGTCTGTTTTATAAATAAACACTTTCATCATATAGTTTTAAGGGTAAGGGCATTGAGGATATAGATTTCTTCAATACGTTCTGTCAATAAGGTTTGTGGAATCGTTATGTTCGTATTTCTTCAAATATCAACCACTATATATGGTGTGAAACATTTGAAATGTAATTTTTGTTGTAGATGATATGACTTTGACCTGAAGTTGTACCAATGGGCCTATTTATTAGGAATGAGTATTATATAGTTTCAAATGAGATGTCATATAAACCGTATGGATATTTACAAGCGTAAGAATATATATAGAAAATATTAACAGAAAAAGTGTGTGTGTGTGTGTGTGTGTGTGTGTGTGTGTGTGTGTGTGTGTGTGTGTGTGTGTGTGTGTGTGTGTGTGTGTGTGTGTGTGTGTGTGTGTGTGTGTGTGTGTGTGTGTATGTGTGTGTGTGTGTGTGTGTGTGTGTGTGTGTGTGTGTGTGTAAGTGTTTGTGTCTTTATGTTTTGAAATGAACAATAACACTAAAACTATTTTCATCTTTAAAGTACAATGAAAGTAGTTTAAATAAAAATGTTGCACTAGACTTTAATATCCGCAACACGCAGATAGTTTTCTTCATAGATACAGTTAGATCTTCATATTTCTCGCAAAGGATACAAATGGACAAACCTATACCTGCCCTAACCATGTTATTTTACTAACAATTCTAAATATGAAATTATGCTACTTAGAAAATTAATGCACTATTGTCGTTAGATTATCCGCAAGTAGAGAGCACTTGAGTCGATGCGATTCGTAACCCCGAAGATAGAGCCGCAAAAGATTAGAATATTTTCGATAACTCCAGCTTTTGAACGAGAAAAAAGAGGACAGCGTGGGTTTGGGTGGAGGGAGTATTGTGTGTTTACATCCCACTCTGCCGAATCCGTTTTGTTGCGAAATGTCTTTTTAAACCAAATGTAAGCCCAAAAGTTTCTAATTTATCGATACATTCAGTAAAAATACGCTGGCCCACTGAGCGCAGAGGACAACAGGAGGGCATGTAAACAGCTTGGAATATCGATTGCTTGCAAGATTTAAACTTTACAAACTTTTCGTTTTCTATCAGCCGCATACGTTACTAGACAATTTAATCGCAAAATTATTACTTTCTATGACACAGCTACATCAATGGTCTTAGTTTTTGTTTAATACATGCCATTTTACTGACATTGCCTAATTCATTGAGAGTTCATTTTTATTCCTATAAGGTTCTTAGCAAAAATCGTGTCCAAAATGGGAAACTTTTAACTGAAACAAATGAGATCCAGTTCAGATTCTTATTTATCTGACTTTTAATAATGCTAAATATTTTGACAAAATGTACCTATCTCACAACTTAACCTCCTTGTCAAAAAACACACAAATAGTTTATTAATGGAAGAATCTCCAATCCAGCTTTTTGAAACCATAACCTGCAGGAATCAAACCTGAAATTGGTGAAGCCCTGAAATCATTAAAACAAAATAGAGTTACAATATTTTCTGTTAATCCACTACTTTTACAAACTCGCAATTGCCGTCAGTTCACTGAACTTTTTATAGTTTAATCTAAATCTGAATGCAAACATATCTAGCATACAAAACATATACAGTATTATGTTTTGCCAGTAACTCACAAGGGCTGTACAAAACCGACCGTATGGCGTCAAGCAATATGGTAAGCAATTCCAACAGCTGTTTGTAGAAGCTTCGTTCGTTATGGAAAAACAATGAAAATAAACAAATAGAACCCTTTTTTAGTGGCCGAGAATCTCCAAATCACACAAACACATGCTTTAGATGCTTCCTTTATTTACATTACAAACATTAACCAGCGTTTTTTCAAAACAGTTTTCTTAGTCGATGTTTAACGTAAAACGTAGTGATATTTTGCTAAACAGGCAACTCTCGAACTTGTACTTGTTGGATATTTGTGACAATATGAGGCTAGGTACGACCAGTTTCTCGCAGTAGGCGATTTGCGTAACGATCACATCGGTTTTCTGGCTTATCTGGTCCAGGCTCAGTTTTATTGAAGCCAAGAACGTCTGGAAAGCAGCATCAGCTTGTGCAGAGCAAATGACAGTGTTCTGGGACTGCTGGGTACCGCTGCTGCTAAGGCATCGCACCAATGCCACCTGGCCTTCTTTCTTTTTGCGCTCTAGTACTTGGTATTCTAAGCTATTCACATCTCCTGTTGATATCGTCTGTCTTACCCCGTCCAAGCACCTTCTTACGTCACTCGCTCCTGAAAAGAAGTTTTATCATCATACAATTGATCTACAATTTAAGTTTCTTGTGCAGCGATTAATGCTTCTGTCAGGTCAACATTCGGTTGCTTTTGTTTTATCGAACGTTACTTCTAAACACTCGTTAAAAAAATGTATTAATAATGGTTATTTTCGCAAAAAAATATTTATTATATTTGAAGGTCAGACGATGCCTCAATAAAACAAAAACCAGGATGCCTTTGTATAGTTTCTGATACTAACCGAGTACTAAATGTTTCCTCGTAAGATTACTAAGTTTCAAGCTTTGCGTAAAAGGTAAAACTTTACATGAACGGTGGGTGTACTCCAAAAACTCCCCACTTAAAGAATATTTCTTTTCTTATTTAAGAAAGGGGCCCATCGAATAATTTCCGTTTTCTTAGTGCTATCATCGTTTACCACTGAATCACAGTTTATAAACTAAAAAAAACAAACATTTTCTGAATAAATCCTGATCCTCTGTGTATAAAATCACAACAATCTTATCATCTATGTTCGTGGCTGAGAAATCATGGAAAACGTCAGTATGAGAACAATAAACAAAAATTGTTTCTGGGCCTCTAGTTTGATTTTTTTTAAATATCGGCCTAAGGCGCAAGTGTTTCACATGATCATGTTGAGCTTAATTTTAAAATGAGTCGACTTCTTCCCCAAATGATGAAAATTTTACCAAACGTTACCATTACAAGAATTATCACAAAATAGAGGATTTATTAGCAAACAGAAGAAACATAATGTTATGAAAAAAAAATGACGAGGGTGGCTTTCCCATAGGGATATGTTTTCCGCGATTATTACACTTTATTGATATAATAATTTATAGGCAATGCCGTAGATTGTTGTCGCTACCATATGCTTAACAAAAACAAAATAACTGTCTTTTTTTAAAGAAAATGTGCTTTTATTGTGATTGTTTTGAATTATATTTTTATTGAGTAGGCCTACATACTGGGTTATTTTATGACTTTAATTTTAATACGTTTTTGTATTTGTAAATAAAATCTGGTTAGTGGGAATTTTTCTCTTTTTTACCCCATTTATTCCTAAGCTCCCGATTTCGATAATGTCGTTAATTAATAATATAATATAATATAATATATATATATTACTATTGTAACCTACCTTGGGTACCAGAGTACCGCTAACCCACCAGTAACTAATTGGGCTACAGACAGATTGTAAATAATAAAAATCAATGTCTATTTCTAACTTGCACTTACTTGAATTCAGGTTTTCCTTGAACCTATTCTGGGCGTCGTCGACACAACTCTTGGCATTATTGTACAGAAACAGCGTCGTGCTTGCATTGAACAGGGCCGCCTCAAACTTTACCACCTTCTCGTTCTTGGCGAGGGTGGAACGTATAGTGTTCCAGTTCTTGTTTCTATCGTTCAATATTTCTTCTACTTTTGCTTTTGTTTTTGTAATGTTTTCGAGCAACGCTTCTGGGTCTGCTTTCAGATTGGCCAAGGCTTCGGTTACATCTGACTTTGCCTTTGACGAGACATTGTACAGATTCTGGAAAGTAAGTGTGGTATATTATATATATATATATATAAACAACATTTATATATTTTTTTTAACATTTATATACATAAATGTACAATATATATATATATATATATATAACTATATTGTTGTATATTTATTTATGTATACATATATATATATATATATATATATATATATATATATATATATATATATATATATATATATATATAACTATATTGTTGTATATTTATTTATGTATACATATATATATATATATATATATATATATATATATATATATATATATATATATATATGTATATATATATATATATATATATGTATACATAAATAAATATACAACAATATAGTTTTATATATATATATATATATATATATATATATATATATACTGTATTCTTGGGATTTATTTCTTTGACTTGTTTTGTATATATATATATATATATATATATATATATATATATATATAAACAACATTTATATATATTTTTTTTAACATTTATTTACATAAATGTACAATATATATATATATATATATATATATATATATATATATATATATATATATATATATATATATATATATGGTTAACTAACACTTTCATAAACAGGAATTTGTATTTGTATTTTAGTTTTCTTCATAGATTAAAGCTTTTCGCTGTTTAGTAGTATCATCATTATTAAAATTTGTTTATTACTTTATAACTGTAAATACATTTGGACTCAGAGTCCTGATGTACTCATCAAACTATAAAATGCTTAGAAAATGTTGATAATGCTAATAGTATCAAACAGCGAAAAGCTTCAATGTGTGGAGAAAACTGAAATATAAATTTTTGTTTATGAAAGTTTTATTAAACCACTTTAAAATAAAATAAAGTTTAAAAATCCTAAAAACTTGTCCAAATATATTACTACTTACTTACTAGCCAACGCCCACCTTTGGCAGTTGAGCCATTTGGCGACGCGCTGACCAGTAGAGATGGGCATCCCTGAAGATGGGAATATTGTAATCCTGGGCCTGGTGCAGGACTGTCCAGTCATTAAGGTGTTCAGAATTCATAAGTTCACCACCACACAGCAAACAGCCCGGGGTTGGTAGTACATGAATGCAGTGTAGTTGCGCAGCCAGGTAATCATGACCGGTCTTCAATCTGAAAGCTGCAACGCCCAGGGCAAGTTTTGGTCAATTGGTCTACCCGTCACAAGACTTTCTCACCGTTTTCCTGCTGCGAGCTTCCTCAATCGACTACATTTTTTGGTGGACGTCTTTATTAGGGACCTGGAGGAATGTAGTGAACTCAGATGCTCGGGCTGAGGGAGGCTTGTTTCCTGCTTGGCTAGCCTTTTCATTGCCAGTGATGTTTACATGGCTCGGGATCCACTGGAAATTAAGTACTCACCCGGCATTTATGAGAGCATTTAGTTTTCTTTTACAATCAATGGTTCTACTACAGTCCGTCCGTGAGTTCCCAGAGAGATTCATGATGACGGTCATAGAGTCAACAAGGAAAACGGCCTTACCCGGAGCAGTCAGGTTCCCAAGTTCAATTGCTGCAGCATATATGGCAGCTACCTAACCGTCATAGTTGCTAAGGTGGGCCCAAACAGCAGAAAATCCCTCAAAATATATGCAGTATCATGCAGCACCTGTTTTGCCTGATCCAGGTATGGATGATTCATCTGTGTAAATTCAGGTTCAAGGAACTTACAAACAAATTGTTGAACCTAGCTCTAATTACTGAATCGCCAGAGTCAGCCGTTAGCAACTTTAACTCAGCTCTCCAAAAATCAATACCTCGAGGTCAAGTTGGGCAATATAAACCATTTTGGAAAGCGACTCTGGCATACGTTTAAAGAAACCTTGATAAAGCTAGGTATAAAACAGAAAAGTCAAATTCAAAGAAAGATCTTATCTTACTAAAAAAGAGCTAGGAAAAACTAAACCAAGAAATAAAAAGCTCGAAGCGAACTGCCTTTAAAAAATTTATAAGCAAGCTGGACTTTAGAAAAGATGGTGCTAAGGCCCACAAGGTATATCTCCCGCCTTAATAATGATTGTGCCCAAAACCAACTCCAGCCCCTCATCTGTGGTAATAAAACTCTCAGTGATGCGAGAGACATCGCAAATGCTCTTTTTAAACACTTAGCCAATACCAGTCGCACACTCTGTAATAGAAGAATTACAAAAACCCTTAAAACATCCAAAAAGCCTATGTCTTGATGAAGAGTGCCACAGGCTCTTTGCACTCGACTTCACAATTGCTGAACTGGATTTGGCCCTTTTACAGACAAAAAATGGGAAAGCAGCAGGAATGGATGGAATCCTCCCAGAATTCCTAAAAAACCTTGGAAACAATGCAAAACTTGTCTTCCTTGCTGTCATCAATCTCACTTGGAGAATGCATGTTCCACAACAATGGAGAAAGGCAGAAGTAATTCCTGTCCTTAAAGCTGGAAAACAAGCAAGTGTAGCTGAGAGCTACAGACCAGTATCGCTCAACAGTGCTTGCAGCAAAGTTGCTGAGAAAATTACAAATAACCGACTTACACAGTATTTGGAGCGGGCTTTAGAAAGTATAGAGGCACTATGGACCATATTGTGTGATTCACTCAACATGTTAAAGACGGCTTCCATAGGAAAATGTCAACATTAGCAGTCCAGGTAGACCTCAAGGCCGCTTATGATATAGTTTTGCGAACAATGCTCATCCAAAAAGTGATAGAATATGGGATATCTGGCAACCTCTTGAACTGGATTAAGTCTTTCCTGCCCCACATAGAAATCCAAGTCAAGTTTTCTAACAGTCCATCAAAATTTCGTATTCAGAAGCAAGGCATACGCCAAGGGGCAGTAATTTCGTGTACATTGTTCAACCTTATGATAAATGATGTCATAGACGCCATGCATGCCTTACCTGGTATCCAGGCCCTGTTGTATGCTGACGATCTTCTCTTGTAGGCCAGCAGCAGTAACATCATTGCTCTGCAGAGGTGTATAAACAATGCTTTGCTGAGATTTGAAAAATGGGCAGAGCATAATGCCATAACCGTAAACACATCGAAAACGACGTTCCAACTTTTCTCACTCTCCACCAAAATTCCATATAAGAACACAATGTTGACTAGCAGCAATATTTAAAAGGCTATAAAAAGAACAAGGTTACTCAAGAGATTAACCGCTACTAATTGGGGAGCTAACCAAAATGTTCCAAAGACTGCCAAGTCATATATAAGACCAATTTTAGAATATGGTACCGAGGTGACAGTCACGGCCAATAAATGCACCACAAACTTACTTGATTTTGCTCAAAACAGTGTCTTAGGAGTGATAACTGGTTCTGCCAGTTATATTGGTGCAATTGAGGCTCAAACTGAGTTTGAACCACCACAAATACGCAAGGATATGTTAGCCCTATGTTTTTGAGAACAATTTAAACGAACAAACAAATCTTGGGACGAGTACCGTAAACCCGCAGATAAACTAAATTCCCAGCGAACACCCCTTGTCTGTTACCAGGATCTTTATTAAAAGTATGGAGTCACTCCCGGAGAACCAGCTCCACTTACTGCTTTGCAGGACTGCTTCCAGGAGATCCCTGAGGCAGAACTCCTCCTGACAAATCCCCACTTGCCGAAGCATGCGTCTTCGGATCAGGAGCTTAGTAATGCAACCCTCCGAACTGTCCAAATATATTAATAATAATAAAAACGTCAATTTGATTGGCATAGAAATAAAATTTTGCACAGGTAATCTAATTGTATAAAGATTAGACATTGGCTGAAATGATAATTATAAAAAGTTCTAAAATTGAGGTCACTTATTTAAATTATATTCCAAATTCTTATAATTTTATTACAGACGTTTTTTAAATTTAATTAAAATAAATAAAAACTCTAAGCCGAAAGTAAACATTTCATTTAGTTAAATTTATTATTGGTTTTTAATTCCTCTAAAAATTATGTCTTTGCAATCCAAATGTACAAATTAATTTAACTTGAATCCTAGTTTGAGGTTTTATTTATTTAGATAAAAATTACGCCACATTGCTTCAAGTTTTTATTCAAATGTTGGTGTACAATAAACCATACGTTGGAGTCATATTCTGTTTCATAGATTGATATTGTCAGTTGTTGCATGAAAGACATTTTAATGTGATTAATAGTTACAGTATTTTTTGTGAATTTTATGTTGCATATTTAAATTTAGGTATTTCCGTTTGATGGATTATATTATAAATTAATTGTTTTTTTCTGATGAAGAGGATCGTTACTGAAAATAGCATCGTAGAGCAAAATTTTAAAACTATTATAGGGTGGTTTTTGTCTGTAAGTGGCGGTAATAAAGTCAATTAATTTAACCAATAGACAAAATTGTATAAGAATATAACTTTATATAATATCAGTGCTACTAATGTTAAACTTGCAATATTGTGAAGAGTTTGTATATAAGTTTCAAAGCCTCCTTTATTTACCCCTAGCATAGCTTAGTGCTATAGAGTAAAATGAACTTCATGAAACGAAGCTTTCTTACCTCTAAAATGAGACTCGAGAATCGATTCCCTAACGAACTGTTCAAGGAAGCGAAACACTTGGCAATTATGTCGTAGTTTCCGTTCAGAGCTGTCTTCACCACGATGACGGTCTTATCGACACACTCTGCGACATTGAGAGCTAATTTTGATCTAGTTAACACCTTCAAGCTGGAGTCGAGGTCATCTTGAAGGGTATTCAGTTTCTTGTTCGCGGCAGTGACACACTCCACCAGCAGACTGAGGTTGCCGCGTAAGTTGTACACGATCTCGCACTGGTAGATAACCTGTTCCGCTTGCGACTCAAGCGCGTTGACGTTGTCCTGGGCTTCGCTCAGCTTCTCGTTCACTTGTTTTATCTGAGACTCGACGTCGGCGATGCAGTACCTGTATTCGTTTCGGGCTGAAAGAAGGACAAATAACAGTCAGTGCCTAATTCGAGAGCGTGTTTATTTGGTCAATATAAGTATCGAGAAAGCACAATAAAAGTTAATATTTCACTAAAGATTATTATTGCTATCAAGTCTAATGGAGTTGGTAAGTTTAGGGCTGCAAGAAGCTTAAATAAAAGTCAATATCTCATTGGAGATCATTGCTATTAAGTCTAATTGTAGTTGGTAAGTTTAGGGCTGCAAGAAGCTTAAATAAAAGTCAATATCTCAATGAAGATTATTGCTGTTAAATCTAATTGTAGTTGGTAAGTTTAGGGCTGCAAGTAGCTTAAATAAAAGTCAATATCTCATTGGAGATTATTGCTATTAAGTCTAATTGTAGTTGGTAAGTTTAGGGCTGCAAGAAGCTTAAATAAAAGTCAATATCTCATTGGAGATCATTGCTATTAAGTCTAATTGTAGTTGGTAAGTTTAGGGCTGCAAGAAGCTTAAATAAAAGTCAATATCTCATTGGAGATCATTGCTATTAAGTCTACTTGTAATTGGTAAGTTTAGGGCTGCAAGAAGCTTAAATAAAAGTCAATATCTCATTGGAGATTATTGCTATTAAGTCTAATTGTAGTTGGTAAGTTTAGGGCTGCAAGAAGCTTAAATAAAAGTCAATATCTCATTGAAGATTATTGCTATTAAGTCTAATTGTAGTTGGTAAGTTTAGGGCTGCAAGAAGCTTAAATAAAAGTCAATATCTCAATGAAGATTATTGCTGTTAAGTCTAATTGTAGTTGGTAAGTTTTTTTTGACGCAAAGTATAAAATTTGTTTGCCTCAACGATAAGAGTTTAAGTTTGATACAAACCCTTGAGAATCTTAGTATTATGGTGAGTTCGCGGAAATATGAAGCAATTATATTAACCTATTGCTGGAACAATGCATAGAAATGGCATGTAATGATCCTGACGGGGAAACTCATTATCCTGAATAGGTCAGAGTCATCATGGAGGGTATAGGAAGAAGCTGACAACAAAGAACTCGGTATACAGGAATGGGAAAAATCGAAACCGAATAAACGAGTCTTCCTTCAAAATCGAATACCCAAAACTTTATAAAAATTAATTGGAAAAAGACGTTAAATATATCTGAGATAATAAAATGTCAATGGGCTGAGATTAGAGGATATTCATCCCCGAAGTTGACAGGGGTTGCTTAACTGACTCCTACCTTATAGAGTCATGCTACATTATGTTGTTATAGTGTTAGTCTTGGCTAGGGTTTGTGCTGTGAGTTTGCACTCTTTAGAAGTAAATTATTCCAGCCAGATCCTGAACCACCTGATATCACCTTAAGGAGTGTACACATATCCTGTCTTCTACTTACTGTCTTTGTCCTTCACGTTGTTGGTGACTTCCTTGAGGCGCGAAATACACTTCTCTTCTGGCGTGTCTCTCAAACTGTCCAACAGGGCGTTCGCCTTGTTCTCTTCCGGTTTAAATATTTCTTCGTCCAAAAACCTGTACAGTGCATCGTCGTTGTTGTTCGCACTGGAAGCCAGTTCGCTCCTGAAGTCCCGTTCTCTTTTTATGTTAATGTTTATAAAATCTTCCCTCGTTTTTCTGGCATATTTCAAAGCTGCTTCGACAACCGCTTTTGCGGTCGTCGCTTCCGAGCTTTCTGAGACGGCCTCCTAAACAGTGAAAAATCGTTATAAAACAATAATATTTGTATTAGATTGCAATGTTTTAAGTCTATTTAACATTTAACTCAATGCTGATGTCAAGAATAGACTTAGGAATTTTACGTTTTTCATGAAGGGAAAATATTAAAAAGTTTTTACTTTTAGAGTTTACCCAGTTATATAAGCCAAATGTTTGACTATACTTAGCAAGCTTTGGTGATTCAGAACCTAATTAATAAATCGACTCGAGTGTACGATCATTTGTTTATACTTCACTTATTTTCGACGCTAATTAAATAATGTGTCATTCTGTAACATTATAAACAAAATCTCTTACAGAAATTTGTACAAAATTTACACTTTAGCATTTCCGTTATTTTAGCAAATAGAACTCATTTATTAAAGGTTTAATATTGTGTTATTTAATTTCAGAAAGTTGACTATCCCAATTAAATGGGTTTCCCAACTATGGGTTTCCCAAAAAGACATCGAGACTTATTTCTTCAAGCCTTCAACTTTAAGCTTGGCAATACGTTTTCTTGGCGTTACATTAACGTCTATTAGTTCAAATCATTCTTTATCGCATTTAAACACTTAACATACAGCCAAATACATTTCTTATCCACCATTACTAGCTCTCTGCACTATTGAAGTTTTATCAATGATCAGACAATTAATCTCCCTAGAAAGTTAAATATACAACAGCTTTATGCTGGTGGTTAGAATGTAGTTAGCGGGAACACGTAACCAAGGGTAGATACTGAAATTTTGTACTTGAAATCTTACCGAACATTACTTTATACAACCGGAATACCATATCGACGACCATGTCACCTTCAACAATAACAGCCCATTAAAGATGCCGTTGAAGTAATTCGATACAAAACTATCGTGTAAGAAAACACAAATAATTAAAATACTATGAACAAATTTTAAATCAAAATTATTTCATCAACTGCGTCGCAATATATACAGAGAAAACTATGACCAACGTATCACATTTAACTAGTAATAGAGAACCTCTATCAAAAAAACTGCCGAAATCTTCATGCGAGACATTGGTAGTAAGATAATATAAACACATTAATATAGTATGTTTCCGATAGTTATAACAACTCGAAAAATAACAGTACCACATCAAACATCCTACATAAAGTGAACATCACAATCGAAAAAAATGAAATTGACATTAGAAAAGAAACCAATAAGGAAATAAACCGAAAACCACAATATATCTCTTACCAGAAACAGAAAAACCATTAACACAGGAAAGCAATCAACTCTTCACATATACGGATAATACTACCAGTACCGGTACAAAAGCAATAAACAAATTACAAAAGGAAATGTGGATTTCAAGACAAAAACAACACAAACACATCGGAAAATAAAAACGTATATTTTAAATGTCTGGTCGCAAGTAATAGCAAAAGTTTAATTTGTAATTTACAACCAGCTCGTCATGAACAGCAACAAGATTTCGATATTTATTATATTTAATATAAAATATATTAATTTAATATATATTGAAAATAATATATTATATTACATGTTTTATATATATATATATATATATATATATATATATATATATATATATATATATATATATATATATATACAGTAAACTCCCGATTATCTGTGGGCGGATTAACCGGTTTGCGGATTATCCGGGGTCTGCCATTGTTTTACAAATATCCAATTTTTATTCCAATCAGATTCATTAATGTTTTTTTTTTTAACCACTCAACGCGGCACAATATCCGGTAAAAACAACGATCATAAAAATAAACTAAGCTATCTCAAATAACGCAAGGATAAACGATAACTGGCCTGTTAGACTGAATGAACCAACTCGAGTTGGGAACAGACTACTGTATATAAGAGACAATGACAAAATGCTTGGACGCCCGAAAACCTAATGTGTATCATAAGATTGTAAACAAATGTCAGCTAATCTCGGCTATAAATAGTCTAGGACTTGACATACGCATTATCGATGTCTGTCATATACATTATCGATCTTTATGGCTTTGTGACACAAGTAGAAACAAACGTTGAACGTTGAGTGGTTATTATACTACAATAAGTAGTAGGTAGTTTGAATTTGTATGCGTTATTTTTATTTCTCTGTCTTTTTTATTGAATTTTATTTTTTGTCATGCAGTATTTTATCATTTGTATTAGTTGAAATTTTATGTAAATTTCCCTTTTTTGTTGTTGTAAACCGATAAATAAAACAACATTTTAATGTCTAATACACTGTTTTAATGTCACAAATAAACCTGCATATGGTAGAAATAAAATTTGACCCTATTTATATTTTACCAAATTTTATTTTCTTAAATTATTTTCTGTATTTATTTTGTCCTCTGAAGATTATTTGTGAATTGCATTAACCGGGGTCATTATTTGTGTAACTTATGGTATAATAATCGATTATCGATCGTTTTGCATATTCTTTGTTCATAGCGGATTATCCGGGAAATTCGTTATCCGGCGTTGCCGGGTCACCCTATTCCACGGATAATCGGGAGTTTACTGTATATATACATAGGGAGAGAGAGAGAGAGAAAGAAAAAAAAGGGAAGGAGAAAGAGAGAGAGGGGGGAGAGAGAGACCTATGCTGCGCACAGTAGATTGGGAGTACTTACTAATATATTTAAAATCTGGCAAAAACAAACTCAACTACGCATAGGAAACAAACAAATTTTGCTCAAAGCCAAAATATAAAAGTATTGAAAGTTATTGTATAGAAATTCTAAATATTAATAAAATACAAATAATTCCTAAATTAAAAAAGTGCATAACAAACAAGACCATATTTATTAAAACATAAATGAACAGTAAGTAATTAATAATGATGCAAAGTCAAAAAACAACTGTAAGCTCTACGAGAATGTCCACACAACAATATATAGGCAACCAGTAAATACAGAAACAGTGTACAAAAACACGGACGCGCGCGCACACACACACATTCAGATTTTTAAATAAACTATTTAAATAGTAGCTGTAGATCGTAATTTGATTATAATATAAGGCATAAGTTATATTTATAAATTCCACAAATATAGTTCACTGCTTTACGGCTCAGACCTAGTTTCATGTGAACATATACGGAAATACATAAAACATATTTTTAGTACTCGGAAAGACAATAAAAATATAGTTCTCCTTAGGAGACTGCTGGGGCCCTGACATTATGGATCAATACTATGTTCCTTCAAGTTAGATTGGATACTATGGCAAAGATCTTCCTCTCAGTGCTTTGTTCTACTCCTGTGATGGTCGTCAGTGTGTGTTTTTCGTCAAAACGTACATTAATAAGAAAGTTTACCAACGGGAGCTTAGGCCTTATCATTTTCTCAACGTTGTCTCTCTGCTTGTAATTTGTGAGGAGAGATTATACGGTTCAGAGCAAAGAAAATCACCAATTGGCAATATTAAGGAGCAGCTAAGGATTTTTCTAAATAACTTGAAGTCTACTGAAAATACAGTAGAATGATATATTAATGAATTATTATTAATTAAATTGTATATAACTTAAGTAAAAAATCGTATGCAATATTTCCTCAGAAAAAATGTTACTGAAATATAATGAAGGTTTATTTTAAAAATTAAAATAATAAAATTTTGAGGAAATCGTATTTTTAATCGAAAGACCTAACAAAAATAATAATAATAAAGTTACAACAAGTACTCAAATTAGGAAGAAATCCCACCAAATTTTCCAAAAGGAAATGCCAAGAGCTTAGTGCTGGCAGCGCCTATATATTCAAAGTTGGCGTATGCCTATATGGTTGGGTAATCGGTAACAAAATAGTTGTGACCTAATTTAAGGACACTTGTTTAAGCCACGACACGACTATTATCAATGCATTTCGAAATCTTACTTTTAAATAAAATGAAAAATATTATAAATTGTTAATTATAGCTTATTTAGCTCACCAAAGGTATATGCTAAAAGATTGGCCTCAAAATATCACTAAACACTAGTTTATTCAGACTAGTTTCGCGAAAATGTTTTATTCATCCGTGATGGGGTTACACTGATAAAGGTAGCCGAAACTAGTGTTGGAATAAAATAGTGTTTAGTGAGATTTTGAGTATTTACCTTTGGTGAAATGTCAATATTTACAATCGTTTAAAAATAATTCTTATTAACTCTTACTTACGCCAGCTAAAAGCACAACAAGTAGGCCTACAATATAAATACAGACAGCAGTCATGATGGCCAAGTAACTACGTTAGAGATACAACGGAATGTACTGTACTTACATATTTATGACAAAATGGTTTTAGAAAAAATATATAGGTGGCGTCTGATATATGTTGCTATATTGTTCCGAATTTGCGTTTGTTGTTTCAAGTGGCAAAAAATTAATTTATTTAGCGTTGTAAAAATACGATAACAATTACGTGAATCATATTCTTTATTTATAACGCCCTGTCCTTGGTTTACCGCTTTATCTGACTCGTTTCGGATAGACATCATCTTCTTGTGAACTGTTTTTGGTGTTTGGGGCTGTTTGAGTGGGGTTTATCAGTTGAACCTTGGGTTCAAAGTATATTTTATGTCAGGGAAGATGTTTTTAATTTATTTCAATTATAGCTCGGGACCAAGATATGAATTTCTCTACAGGTCCAATGTTAGTGCCAAAGACGCAGATGTGTTGGGAGGACGTTTGTGAGGGGCAGATATAAAAGAAAAGTGAAGGTCATATGTATTGTTGACTTAAAAATAAAACAAAGATTTGAAGCACCTAAAAGTAGCGTTTAATTATGGGAGTATTTAATGAAATTTTGAGGAAAATGGAAACATGGTGATCGGGATTAATTTGATAAGAAACACAGATCCTCTTGGCTATGTCAGGACTGCGTGGTCAATAGGTAAAGATAAAGTTTGGTTCTAACGTTTATATATAATTCAGTTTATAGTGACTCAATGTGATGGTTGAGCTTAAAGATACTCAGCGTGTTACATGAGTATAGAATGGTTCAATAAGACATATTGTACTTGAATTTGGACTCAATGTGATACTTGAGTTTATAGTGACTCAATGTGATGGTTGAACTTAAAGATACTCAACGTGATACATGAGTATAGAATGGTTCAATAAGACATATTGGGCTCAATGTCATACTTGAGTTTAGAGTTACTATACATACTAGTTTGGTTCAGAGTGACTCAATGTGATACTTGAGTTTATAGTGACTCAATGTGATGGTTGAGCTTAAAGATACTCAGCGTGTTACATGAGTATAGAATGGTTCAATAAGACATATTGTACTTGAATTTGGACTCAATGTGATACTTGAGTTTATAGTGACTCAATGTGATGGTTGAACTTAAAGATACTCAGCGTGTTACATGAGTATAGAATGGTTCAATAAGACATATTGTACTTGAATTTGGACTCAATGTGATACTTGAGTTTATAGTGACTCAATGTGATGGTTGAACTTAAAGATACTCAACGTGATACATGAGTATAGAATGGTTCAATAAGACATATTGGGCTCAATGTCATACTTGAGTTTAGAGTTACTATACATACTAGTTTGGTTCAGAGTGACTCAATGTGATACTTGAGTTTATAGTGACTCAATGTGATGGTTGAGCTTAAAGATACTCAGCGTGTTACATGAGTATGGAATGGTTCAATAAGACATATTGTACTTGAATTTGGACTCAATGTGATACTTGAGTTTATAGTGACTCAATGTGATGGTTGAACTTAAAGATACTCAACGTGATACATGAGTATAGAATGGTTCAATAAGACATATTGGGCTCAATGTCATACTTGAGTTTAGAGTTACTATACATACTAGTTTGGTTCAGAATGACTCAATGTGATACTTGAGTTTATAGTGACTCAATGTGATGGTTGAACTTAAAGATACACAGCGTGTTACATGAGTATAGAATGGTTCAATAAGACATATTGTACTTGAATTTGGACTCAATGTGATACTTGAGTTTATAGTGACTCAATGTGATGGTTGAACTTAAAGATACTCAACGTGATACATGAGTATAGAATGGTTCAATAAGACATATTGGGCTCAATGTCATACTTGAGTTTAGAGTTACTATACATACTAGTTTGGTTCAGAGTGACTCAATGTGATACTTGAGTTTATAGTGACTCAATGTGATGGTTGAACTTAAAGATCCTCAGCGTGTTACATGAGTATAGAATGGTTCAATAAGATATATTGGGCTCAATGTCATACTTGAGTTTAGAGTTACTATACATACTAGTTAGGTTCAGAGTGAATCAATGTGATACTTGAGTTTATAGTGACTCAATGTGACGATTGAGCTTAAAAGATACTCAGCGTGTTACATGAGTATAGAATGGTTCAATAAGACATATTGTACTTGAATTTGGACTCAATGTCATACTTGAGTTTAGAGATACTATACATACTAGTTAGGTTCAGAGTGACTCAATGTGATACTTGAGTTTATAGTGACTCAATGTGATGGTTGAGCTTAAAGATACTCAACGTGATACATGAGTATAGAATGGTTCAATAAGATATATTGGGCTCAATGTCATACTTGAGTTTAGAGTTACTATACATACTAGTTAGGTTCAGAGTGACTCAATGTGATACTTGAGTTTATAGTGACTCAATGTGATGGTTGAACTTAAAGATACTCAGCGTGTTACATGAGTATAGAATGGTTCAGTAAGACATATTGTACTTGAATTTGGACTCAATGTGATACTTGAGTTTATAGTGACTCAATGTGATGGTTGAACTTAAAGATACTCAACGTGATACATGAGTATAGAATGGTTCAATAAGACATATTGGGCTCAATGTCATACTTGAGTTTAGAGTTACTATACATACTAGTTTGGTTCAGAGTGACTCAATGTGATACTTGAGTTTATAGTGACTCAATGTGATGTTTGAACTTAAAGATACTCAACGTGATACATGAGTATAGAATGGTTCAATAAGACATATTGGGCTCAATGTCATACTTGAGTTTAGAGTTACTATACATACTAGTTTGGTTCAGAGTGACTCAATGTGATACTTGAGTTTATAGTGACTCAATGGTTCAATAAGATATATTGGGCTCAATGTCATACTTGAGTTTAGAGTTACTATACATACTAGTTAGGTTCAGAGTGAATCAATGTGATACTTGAGTTTATAGTGACTCAATGTGACGATTGAGCTTAAAAGATACTCAGCGTGTTACATGAGTATAGAATGGTTCAATAAGACATATTGTACTTGAATTTGGACTCAATGTCATACTTGAGTTTAGAGATACTATACATACTAGTTAGATTCAGAGTGACTCAATGTGATACTTGAGTTTATAGTGACTCAATGTAATGGTTGAGCTTAAAGATACTCAACGTGATACATGAGTATAGAATGTTTCAATAAGATATATTGGGCTCAATGTCATACTTGAGTTTAGAGTTACTATACATACTAGTTGGGTTCAGAGTGACTCAATGTGATACTTGAGTTTATAGTGACTCAATGTGACGGTTGAGCTTAAAGGATACTCAACGTGTTACATGAGTATAGAATGGTTCAATAAGATATATTGTACTTGAATTTAGTTTCAATGTCATACTTGAGTTTAGAGATACTATACATACTAGTTAGGTTCAGAGTGACTCAATGTGATACTTGAGTTTCAATTCTTGAGATCAAGTATCAAGTATTTGAGTCACTCTAATATACTTGTAATTGAGTTTGAAGTGATTCAATGTGTTACTTAAGATTAGATTGATTCAATATTATACTTGAGTTTAGAGTAACTCTACGTGTTAAGTAAATTTTAAGTGCATCAACGTCCAACTAGACTTTAGACTGACTCAACGTGACTCTGCATATTACTTAAGTTTAGAGGGTCTTAACGTAATACATTGTTTAGATTTAATCAATGGTTTTTGAGTGACTCAATGTGATACTTTAGTTAAGAGGGAATTACGTGATACTTGTGTTTATAATGCCTCAACATGATACAAGGGTTTAGAGTGAATCAATGAAGTGCTTTAGTGTAGAGTGATTTGGGTTTGGTGTTGTACTGTAGTTTACATTTACTCAAAAGTGATACTTGAGTTTAAAGTAACTTAGTGTGATACTGAGTGTGATACTTGAGTTTCTCAACATTATACTTGAGTTTAGAGGGTCTTAACGTAATACATTGTTTAGATTTAATCAATGGTTTTTGAGTGACTCAATGTGATACTTTAGTTAAGAGGGACTTACGTGATACTTGTGTTTATAATGCCTCAACATGATACAAGGGTTTAGAGTGGATCAATGAAGTGCTTTAGTTTGGAGTGATTTGGGTTTGGAGTTGTGCTGTAGTTTACATTTACTCAAAAGTGATACTTGAGTTTAAAGTAACTTAGTGTGATACTTGAGTTTCAAGTGAAACCATTTTTAATATTTACGTTTAGAGTAATTAAACATTATACTTGAGTTTGATGTGACTTAATGTGATATTTCAATTTAGAATAACTCAATGTGATACTTTGGTTTAGGATGGGCCAATGTGATACTTGAGTTGGGGTAAATCTATGATTCTTCAATTTAAAATGATCCAATATGAAAATCAAGTTTAGAGAGACAGCATGACATTTACGTTTAGAGTGGCTAAATGTAAAACTTGAGTTTGAAGTGACTTTAATGTGACATTTGAACTTAGAATGTGTTACTATGTTTAGCTTAACACTGTGTTGTACTTGAGTTTGAAGTGACTCAGTGTGCGTGTGTTGCTGTGTTTAGCTTGGCACAGTGTTGTACTTGAGATTGAAGTGACTCAATGTTCTATTTGAACTTGGAATGTGTTACTGTGTTTAGTTTGACACAGTGTTGTACTTGAGATTGAAGTGACTCAATGTGCTATTTGAACTTGGAATGTGTTACTGTTCCAAACTACTTGTTCATTATTGGTCCATTATTAGTTTGTTACAGTGTTATAATTGAGTTTAAAGTGACGTTGCGTAATTCTTGGGTTTGGAATTACTTTAAAATAAAAGCCCTGAAGCGACCTTCTGGCCATTTGTTGACTGTCAATTATCAGAACCTTTAAGTATGTACTATTTTTTGGTGGTGAAGCAAGTGACGTCAGATTTCTCAGGCTGCCAGATTCTGCACTTGATTCTGTACTTTTGGGCCCAGAAGGTGCAGAAGTAAGCAGTCACTGTATTTCTTGACCACGAACATGTATGTAGAGACAGAGACATTGTATAAAAGACTGTTGTATCAGTATTTAAAAAGAGATAAAGAAATGGCTCTTCCATTTTCTGAGTTTAGTCTAAATGAAAGACTAGCTACCATAAGAATCGACCTCTGGTGTAGACATTGTCAAGCCGTAGCTCGTAAAGCAACATGTACGACAAGAATGCCTAGTCGTTGGTGTAGGATTTGTTGCTGTTTTCATTTATACTCTTTTTCAATGAAAAATTTACCCTTAGCTTTAGATCCTTTATAAACTGAACATACACCAGAAATAATCTTAGACCTATAATTTAGAAATAGTTGTGAGAGGGAATTAGTAAGGGACAAAACAATTAAAAGGACAATGAAATATATATATTAAATTATATGAAAGCTAACTTTAAAAAAACACAAGGGATGGAAGTACCATTCATATTTTTCTTTAAAACTAATAGCAAAGTGGCCTTGTCTCCCTGGGTCAGATGATTCCAGTAGATAGTCTGTATTACAATACAATGTCATTAAATTGGATGAGTCCATTAGGCAGGGTGACTTCGTGACTCCCACTTTGGGAAATATAAAAAATACCACCTTAATTTTAAATCAACACATTCTTCACTGCTAAAAATACATACACGCCAGTGTGCATCTTTTCTAAATACAATACGATAACAGAATTCTTTCTAACAACTAGCTGATATTTTCCTGTCTTACTTTAAGCACAATTATTGTAATATTTCAAAAGCCACATCTTAAAAAAAAGGTTGTAAGAACATCGATAATGTAAAATCGATTAATCGAACCATGTTTAGTATTCCTAAACCTTTCCATTCAGCGATCTATCTTTACAACTACCTGATCATGTGGCCTGACTGTGTAAGTGACAAGGCTACAAAAGGCAATTACCAAAAAAAAAATGTATATTTTGTCTAGGTAAAATAACGTTTAAACGACAAGAAACATATTCGTCCCTATACAGCAATATGCACACTCTTTATATGGAGCACTACTCCGATTAATAAGAATATATTATTACAAATAACTCATAAGAGTTTTCATTTTTATTGAGCTCTGCTTATTCTGCTAATTGTTTTCACTTGATGCGTTATGACCAACTACAAAATTCTGAAACAGCCGAATTTCACAGTACGTGAAATAACTGTCTTACAGCAGATTCTTACTCTAAGCCTGGTTGCATACAATTTGTCTTACATGCTCTTATTAAATTCTTTAGTCAATCATATCATTTCCAGTAATTGCGAAGATATGAAGATGATATAATAATATTTACATAGTAATACTTTTTTTGCTCGACGTTTGGCTGAATAAAGCCGTGCGCAATGTCGCCCATCAGTCAGATGTTGGGCGCATTAGGCCTGCGCTACAACTCAGAGCCTCTAAATCCTTCAGATATATTATCGTGACCTGCCATAAAATAAACGATGCACTACATTGCCAAGATTTACCATTGACGTTGGTAACACACGAAAATAAAGATAAAATTGTTTGCCAAACGGTGTGTGATAAAATTACTTGTCCTTGGATTGGCCTAGTTTTTTTTGTTACTTTGAATTATTTATGCAACTATTTTTTCGATAATGCAGACTGTTTTTTATTTGAATTGTTTTTATGATTTGAAAATATGTAAATTGTAAATCATTCGCTACCCAAAAGACTACAAATAATTTTTAAAATCACACCTTATTAAAATTCGTACATATATAGTGGGAATTTAGTTTTAATACAATTAACAATAATGTTTTAGGAACTATTTAGAACATTTCTATAACCCAGCCGTCATAATCATAATCATAATAATAATAATAACCTTGGTGAATTAATAATCACCTTTCATTCTCATCACCATCTGTTTAAGAAAGATACAAACCAATTTTTGTTTGATTATTATTTTTGTGTTATTGCTATTGGTTTCTAGTTGATTAATTGTACTAGTATTATTATTGCCACTGTGTTCATTGTACTGTACTTTGATTTAAAGTAGAATAGGAATGGGTCTGTGGCAGGGTAGGGATGCGATGTTGTCAGTTCGAAAGCTATGACAATCAACCCGCCATTCCCAGCCACTGAAATTCCAGAACAAAGCACGCTACACCAGTAGTAACGATGTCACTGAGCGAGGAACTGAAGTTTAACGTGGAACTGACAACAAGGAAGCAAGAAGTAAATTTCCTATTAGCTCAGACGGCTCTAATCCCCACTCCCTCGGGTCGATTTCATTTACGCAGAATCATATTCTGTTTTAAACCGAACTATAACATTTTATTAAATATTTTACTTACCAGAACAAGATAGCTGATGTATCTGTCACTTATCACAAAGGCACCAGTAGACAATACGTCTGCCTCAGCTATTGAAAAGGAAATCCCATCTCTCCCCTACGTCTACAGAATGATTACGATGGGATCATCTGTTCCCCTTAGGAGACACAAAAGTTCACACAGCGGGTTTAATTCAGTTTTTTTGTCTCTGCTAAGACTTTAGATTTTCTCTTTATTTTGCTATATTGTCTAAGTGTTTCAAATATTTTGCTATGCACATTATTATACTATTGTAACTCTTTCTGTCAAGTGAGTTCATTTGTCTTTGTTGTAAAGTTTCACAAAGTTTTAAACTGATTTTCTATCAATCAGTGTTGTGGCCTGCGCGAGGAATGATCTAAAGTTATGCCAGTACATCTTACTAGTAAAAAATGCAAACTGTTATGACTACTATATAATACAAACGATAATATTCATAAAGTATTAAAAATACCTATGTTGTGCAGTAATCTTGTTTCTACAAAAACCTAAGTTTTTTTCCTATTCTAAGACATCCTTAGTAAAACATACATAAGCGTGAAGAATCACAAAAATTCATTGTTTCGAACAAAGTTAAAAAAAAAACACTAAAGGAAGAAGGTTAAGAAACTCGTTGAGTGTAAAGATGGTTTGGTGGTCGAACATTGAAGTTTGAAACTGTTTGATCGTGGCCAAAGTTTAACAACATTGTCGGTATTTTAACTTTAAACAAATTGATTATATTTTTAATTCAATAACGTTTTCGAACTATCTGTGCATAAACAAAAAATTGCCATACAATAGGCTAGCGAAAATGTCAGTGTATAGTCACTCCAGTTAGAAATAAGCTATTACTAGTTTCTATTCCGAATAGTAAGACTAGTCGCCAAAAGTGATAGCTTCTATAGTAAATAGGTTTATATAATCTTATGTTAAAAAGTTACAAATAAAATCATTATTTTGTGGAATTCAAATAAACTTAGTTTTTTTAAAACTTAGGAGGACTTTCTACTTGAAATATTGCAATAAAAATATACTACCATTCATTTTCATTATTTTGAAATAGTTTAAGACTTATTTAAACATAAATTTTTGTTTTTAATTTATAATTATTATTGAATATAACCACTTTGTTGACGAGGAAAAGAGGTATTTGAAATACTGGAGTTAAGATGACGATTGGATATTGATTACTCGTTTGAATGAGAGGGGGGAGGTAAGCCGCAAGAAAGAAGAAAAAGAAAGGTGAAGCGAAATTCCAAGTAATAATAAGTCCAGACCTTGCTCTGGAACTGGAGTTGGGATTCTTGGGAACAAAAGCAGATAAAGGTGTTAATGAACTGTTTATGAAATACTCCACGACATACCGCCAAAGTAATTCCGCTTCTTTTCATTGCATAGCGACTTTTATCTGTAGTTTTCAAAGTAATGCCAATATTTAAATGTAATACAATAGAAAAACATATCAGAAAATAATTGAATATAATTCGCCTTTATAGATCTGTGCAAACCGCTTACAGTAATATGCACCGTGTATGTAACATAAACTGTATAAGATGCTTCGAGTTGTAATAGTATTGCGCTTATTGCGTCAAAGTGCGCCGAAAGACCTAAAACTTAAGCTTCCAACTCTACAAAAACATCAAAGCGAGAATGAAGGAAATTGTGCAATAAATTGTTTGTGTTTTGTTTGTTGTGTTTAAGTTTTCCAGTTCACTGACCGAGTTTGGCGCGCGTGTCACGACAAACTTTGACAAGTTTTCTCATACAGAACGATCAAGGAACCCATACAGACTTTACTCGTACAGACATTAAGTAAATAAATATTTTTACCGTTTTGGATATTATGTTGGTAAACCTGTACTCGTTGCTTTATTTTAAAGAGGGGAAAATTTTGTTCTCTAAGAACTAGCTTTTGTATTATATTTTTATGTATACACATTGAAATGCAGATTCATTTGTTTCTAAATTTTCTCGTTTATTGGTTTTCGTTATTTTTCTATCAGATAATAAAATGGTTAGTGTATTTATTTTTACCAACATGTAAAAACAGAGAAAAATACTTGGAAAAACACCTCTTCTATGACTTAGTTAATCTCTTTGTTTCGTGATACAGGAGATGTAATAATAATATGGCATGTTGATAAATAGGCATAATATTATTTTATTGCATAATAAATATAAACATTATATCATAAATATGCAAAATTAAAGAGAGTAGAATTAAATAAAATATCAACAAGAAAGAAAGATCTTAACATATGAAAACGCAAAAGAGCACCCAAAGGCCACATCTCGGAACAGCAGAATTATTGCCACCCTGTAGCCTCGTGTCATAAAGAATGATTAACTAGTATTTAGTTAGGAAGCAAAACACCAAAGTAGTTTATTTGTTGGAACGCTGTGAATCGTCAGAAACAATATTGAAAGGCCTCTATTGAACCTGAAAACGGGAAAATCTTGAACTAGAAAAGCAATGATGACATGAATGAAGCAATGTCCTGTAACATTGAGGTATAAAAGAGTAGAAAAGAATAGAGTGATAAAAAATAATCATGTGTCAGCGGCTAGCATGCCAACTGCTAACACAAATAAACTACGATATGTACACACAGGTAAAAAAAAACAACAATAGGCTTAAACATTTCTTAAAACAAACGTGTGATTTTTTTTTATCACTTTATATATTCATTTAATATTCCATATTCAGACACTGATTATGCAGTCGATGAGGTTATCATAATAAAGATAGAACATCCATAACACACTATATAAATAAGCACTCTAGGTTCCTTAG
Source organism: Prosapia bicincta (assembly GCA_036971475.1). Classification (NCBI taxonomy): domain Eukaryota; kingdom Metazoa; phylum Arthropoda; class Insecta; order Hemiptera; family Cercopidae; genus Prosapia; species Prosapia bicincta. The sequence goes on from JBAIZL010000001.1 coordinate 68,178,202, forward strand.
TGTGTGTGTGTGTGTGTGTGTGTGTGTGTGTGTGTGTGTGTGTGTGTGTGTGTGTGTGTGTGTGTGTGTGTGTGTGTGTGTGTGTGTGTGTGTGTGTGTGTGTGTGTGTGTGTGTGTGTGTGTGTGTGTGTGTGTGTGTGTGTGTGTGTGTGTGTGTGTGTGTGTGTGTGTGTGTGTGTGTGTGTGTGTGTGTGTGTGTGTGTGTGTGTGTGTGTGTGTGTGTGTGCAGCATTGTGTGCAAGTCTATTACTTAGTTTCCCCTGGTCTGCTCTCGAGCTTGTATGTTGTCCTAATCACTGAACAAGCAATTATAATGTACATAAAATGTCTATTAAAAAAAAATTATATATTTTACAAATATGTGATACAAGCACCACCATATCTCACGATGAGAAAACGATTTATGAAACAGTTTTTATTTAAATTGTCTGGGACGCTTGGTTAAGGCACTAAAGCAACGGTTCCTGTGCATCTGCTCTATATCCATTCAGTGCCGAGTAGCTACTTTCAGCTCAATTTGGTCTCCCTTAGGTCTCACTTTCTCCTTTTCTGAGAGAAAAGAAACTCCTGTAAACCTAGATTCGCTTAATCAGGGGAATAACTATATTTCCCCTGATTAAGCGAAGCTAACTGTTTCTGATCTTTTCTATTTTCAAAGAACGAATTTCAAATTCTTCTCTACTCATGACGCTCAGAGAACTAGACTGTTATCGACGATATATATATATATATATATATATATATATATATATATATATGTGTGTGTGTGTGGGATTAAGGTAAGAACATAAAATTCCCTTAATTTTCTTTTTTGGTTCAAATAATCAAGACAAACTTTTCATATAATATCTATTTTGTTAAGTTCGTTCTGAACGAGTTATTATTTCTACAATGAAATAAGTACAATTAAAAAAAAAAAACATTTAATTGCTTAAGTAAAGAAGTTTGCATATATTTTGATTAAAGCATTACGTCAGCTGACATAAACCACAGATACGAACCAGACGAACGGAGCCAGGCTAATCTGTATTCCTGTGCTGTGAAGGTTAAGAAGCTCTGGGCACTAATTAGATTGTCCTAGTTAAAATTCTGCTCTTGCTTAAATTTATTGCTAATTTCGGGACGATTAATTGTTCCGTTATTTATCGTGGTAAATCTATGTAAACACCGGCTTCATGAATTTATTTTCTGCCTGCCAACACAAAGACACTCTCAGCAAACCAGCCGCAACACCCTCTTTTAAATGTAAAATGGAACCAAGGACTAACCAATGAAGAAGAACGACTTTATGAGTTGTTTAACTTTGCTGGGAGGTGTTCCAAGTGCGTGTTTGGAGAAGAATGAAGCGCTCAGGGTGGAGAATGTTGGAAGTAAATTTGCTTTAGAAATAGTGCGGGGACAATGAAATAGATGAAGTGGGAGTATATTGGAATAGGAAGCAATGACGAGCGGAAGAGAAGACAGGGAGTGAGAGAGGAGGGACGATAAAATACTGAGGGCCTAAATTAGTACACGGTAGTACGTGTCGGAAGCTGATTTTGTAGGAGTTGACAGTGGGAGAGGGAGGAACCTAATCAAGAAGAGAACCACGTGTGTTATGTAATATTTATATGCACTATTTAACACCTTACAGACATACTTAAGCATAGCTATGCTCAAGGCCACTTGGAGGCGGGAAATACTTAGATATTAAAATAATTTTATCATCTAATATTTCAATTACTAAAACCAATTCAAGGGTATTTGGTTGATATAAAAATGTTATTAATAATAATGATAGCTGTTAATTATAAAAGTATTGAATTGTGTTTACTTCTTATTTTTCCAAACATTTTCTCTTATACTTATGTTTGGTTGTTAACCTGTATTTTAACTGTGTGATGTTTCTGAAACTGACATCTCTGTTTTTATCTTGCCTTGGTTTGGTTCCATCTACTTGTTTGTTGTCCATTGTTAATGTTGGTCCCACTTTTTCTGACTCACCTTGCTACATCCCGGAATCCACATTACTCCAGATCATGTCCAATATGGTCCTTAGGATCACCACTTTCGCTGTTCGTTATTACCACTCTGTCTATACCTTATAATAGTTTATATAGTTGTATTTGGGCTTTGAGTCTTTGGAATTTATCGCCTTCCGTAATATTTCTCCGATTTTTCTATATAGTTACATTTACGGTTTGATTTTTTTGCATTTATCCTCTCTTTATTAAATATCCTAATTCTCAGAAAGTTGTTTCTTCAACCCTTATTCACATTTATTATTAGGATCACTAATTGTAAAAATTTAATTGTGTCTTTGAGATGGTACTTGCGTAACAAGCCATGTAAGTTTCATTAATAAATCAACATTTAATATTTGTTGTGACCTTAGTTTCTGGATATACTTCGCAGATCCCCTAATGTTCTACAGTTTTAATGACTTGTTTAGTTGGTTCCTGGAAGACAGCTTTCTGGCGAGCTGTTGTTTTACTAGTTGGTAACATTAGCGGTTAATTATCATCTCTCATAACATTCTGAATACTTTTAAAGCATAATACCATTATTATTCCATTAAAAAATACAACAAATATTCATTAAACATATATCATACAATTTTTAATTTATCATAATTACTATTGAGAATTTATAGCCTCTGTTGTAATAGGACCACTTATAGCCAATGTCAACCAACACAAGAGGTGCCCAGAAAGCGACTTGGTATTTTTAAATAAGCTCTAAACTTGTTTTTTTAATACCTAAAATGAAAACGTAATATTTGCAAACAAACATTAGGATTGTTTATCCTGGTTCAGATCACGGATGCCGTTCCGTATGCACAGATTCCTGACGCTCGCAACACAAAAACAACGCCTCACGTCACAAGTTGAGAAGGCCAATACATGACTGTCGTCACAAACTACGCCCCTCTGACCTGGTTTCTGTCAAACACAAGTAAATTGGAAACTCTTTTGTTTCTACTTTTACGTTTGAAAAATACTGAATTATTGATGACCCGTGTAATGTAGATTCTTGAGTTGAAAGTAATTCCTGTCAAAAGTATGGTTTACAAATTCCTACAAACTAATACGTCTAGCCGTCATTTGTATATATATGCCATCTTACCCTACAACTCGACTCACTTGTGCTGCAAGTGCGTTCTAAAATATATTGCTTTTATTAATTTACTGCTTTTAGTTAGAGCCTGACACTTAATTAATTATTGCTTTTATAGTGAGTTATATTTACAGCCTAGATAACACAAAGCTAATTAAAAATTATATTGTTTGAAGATGTTGTTTGTAGTTTAAAAATAAACTAGTCACACACCGTGTACAGACAAACACTTCCAAGAAATGTGGAGCAGAAGTATAAAATGTTTATAGAACACGTGTATGATATTTCAGAATTCTTCACTCTATAAACGACCAAACAAGTGTACCTGGAGACATTTACTCTGACGGAAGGGCCAGGAAGCCCGCCACGAGGTAACTTTTTGAATCCTTGACTGCACAGTCGGGTCCAGAAACACTGGCCTTTGTTTACTCTTACAAAATAACTACAGTCACTAGACTTTAAACCCTTGGTGCATACAATGCGTGCACTAAGTGTGTTCAGCTACACCAGAAAAGCACAGTTCATGGCGCACTTTTTATTAGGCTGGGGCTCCACTTGTCTTTATTTATCGCGCTGTAAAGTGTGGTTGGTGAGGAATGGGAAGGCACTGAACAAACGCAGGTGGCTCCACTAATTACAGTCTAACTTATAGCGTAAAACCTACTATCCGCTGCAGGGTGAAGTGTGGCGCGAAAATGTAAGTTCTATTTTAGCGCTATACTCTGCCACCAACAGGTTGCTCCACTAGCAGTAGACTGTAGTGTCGCGTCTGCAGCCAGAGCTGTCCCGTGTCACGTCTACCGCCACGATAAACAATAGTGTAGACAGGAAGCGTGTGACAACACTGCAGATTGTGGTTGGTATATCGTCACCTGTGAAGCCACCCAACTGTCGCATGTAGCGCACGAAACTTGGCAATAGACTTGGCGCAATAGACTACGGCAAGTGAAGCCCCAGCCATACAGACAGGCTCGCCTTTATCATAAGACAAACATAAAAAAAGGGGGAAAAACAAAAAATAACCCTTAAAATAATTTTTATCTGATCAAAACTACTGGATTGAAAACACAGGATAGGCTTCAAAACAGAAAAGAAGTCAAAACCCAATCTCTCGACTTGTCCTAACTGACCAATACTAGCAGAAATTTTAGGCAGGACTTGGAACAGATGCTTAAAGTTCAGAAATGAAAATAAATAGCTCGGTTTTGAAATGTTTATTTCCAAGTATAAAATTCATTCTTTGCCTGGTACAAAAAATACTTTCCCATACTTGTCCAGATAAGTGAGAAAACGCCCCACAAAAAATATGACGCGATTTTATTTCGTTTGATATGACTTTAAAACGATTTATTTATAATTGCCATACAAAGAAGAATTACATGCCTCACCAGTTGCGAACGCACGTAGCGGCAGCTTTACAGACTACGTTTACCTGTACACACTCAAGCCATGGTTCCCCACCATGTACCAGCTCAAGATCCAGAGTGAATACTTTAACTCTATTTGTTTTACAAACTTTTACAGTGACATTCACAGTGAGACATAAAACGGTGGAACTCTGCTGCGTTGGTCATTTCAGCCAAAGTTAATAATTAATACGAATTAAGTAAGGATTCTGGAAATATCAACTGTGAATAAAATCTTTACATTTTATACTACTTACATTTTGTTTTTATTTTATATGTTTTATTAATTGCTTTTTTCTTTGAAAATAAAAATGTATTGTCATTCCTAAAAAACAACTATTTTAATGTAATTACTTTTTTAATATCGTAGATGTTTACAAAATATTTTTATCGCCACTTTAGAGTGGTTTCTAAAGACGTTTTCCAATATAAGTTAGACAGGAAACAGCTGGCGGCAAGTAACTGCCCTAATACAGACTGCAATATCTGACTTTCTTTGACCATCTTGGAATCGTGTTTTGAAAACGGAAATATGTTTTAAGGGAGTTTCCGCAGTTTATTTATTTAATATTGATATTATAACAATAATGGCAGCTCAAGGCAATAAATTCGGCCCCATTCTCGTAAGGCTAATAACGACTTTATATTTAAAGGCATGCCATCCTGAAGAAGGCCTACTGTGGGTAAACACGGGTACAGAGACTATCCGGATCATCCGGACATAAAAACAGACATAGCATTCAACCTTCTAATACTGTTTTCTAAACACTTATTTCCTGCGGTCAGAGAAAACGAGATAGGCTTAAAACGATCTGAGTGATCTAGTGAGTATAATGAATCACCTAAATAGGACCATAATTATTATTCATTGAAGAGACAAATACGTGTTAGTAAATTTTACTCATAAAACGTTTTCAGTAGTAAACGTCGTCATGAGAAAAACTCACATAAACCCAGTGACTTTTAAATAATAGGAATGAGTACAATTTACACACACAAAACTTTCTGCACAAAGTATCGATGAGTAATTTTGACTCAGCGTGGTTCAGTTATTACCTGGAAATGAGAGAATGATTCCTTAGAAGTGTTTTCACATCGGCTACTGACGTTCATTGTCTGTTACCTAGAACCGGAGCCATCCTTAAGCCGGGTTCATACGATGCCAATCGAAGAGACAATTGTCGGGGCCAGTTGTCTTGGGCCAGTTGCGTCAATGTCTGATGCCAGTCTAATTGAATGAGAACTTGTTCACACGGCGAAACTATTGCCACGGCAGTAGGTGAAGAAAGATGACTGAGTATTTATCATCTGTTGTGTTTCGTGATGAATTGAAATTAATGAGTAAGGATCTTTGTCAACAATTTATCGCTGTCGCTTGCGACGTTCTCGAGGAAGAGTTAAATAGGAAGAGGGAGTGGACAAGGAAATGGCTTTTGAAAAGAGACATTCAAAGAGCGTTATCACAACTGATAAAAGAATTACGACTGGAGGATCCATTGGAATATAAAGCATGTTTAAAAATGAGTCCGGAGAGTTTTGAGGAGCTATTGCAGCTTCTTGAAAGTAAAATATCTAGACAAGACACTATAATGAGGATAGCACTACCTCCTAAGTCAAAATTAGAAGTGACACTATCATATCTTGCTACAGGTAATAGTTACAGAAGTCTACAGAATTCTTCCGAGTGTGCTGGAAGAACAAATACAAACGGCCAAAACGAGAGATCTACTACCCTACAACGATCACACGGAGCCAATTGTATAGATAACTGTCTTGATAGAATGATGCGCCCAGTATGCGCCCGCGTGCGATTTACGGACTGCTCCCAGTAAATTGTCCTCTGTCTACTGGATACAATCGAATTTCAGGACAACTGACAGGGCATTTGGCTTGCCAATTGGCCAGTGGTGTTTACACATTGCCAATAATTTTACGTCAGTAAGTTATCCACTGACAATTGTCTCCTCAACCGTCATCGTGTAAACCCGGCTTTAGGGAGGAGCGAGTAGAATACCCGCTCCAGGCCTCGTGCCGCACAAAAAAATTAATAAAATATGTTGCTTCTATGAAAATAATGTACATATAATCGTACCTAAAATATCTGTCTGATTACCCACGCAATATGTTAACATATTTATTACTGACAAATCTACGAACGAGATATCGGCATCGCGACCAAAAGATTGTAAATCATAGTTTGACAGTGACGCCGATACAACCCTGGAAAAAATATCATGTAAATAATTGGCGTACGATTATAACGAAATGACTTCGTCAAAATCGCTCTAATTACATTTTTGCGCAGGAATTTTTAAAATGTTTCAGAGGAGACTAATATTTTTAAAAAAGGCCTCTCATTGGTTAAGAACGGTTCTGCTTCGAAGGGCCGTAAGATAGCCCATTATGTGAAATTAAAATGCTTAGATAAAATCACCATTTTGTTACATTGTTATACATTTTCTGCTATGACTCATCACCCATAACTAGCTTCTTAAAGTTAAAGGGAAAAGTAGGCTTATTGAATAACCATCATAAACACGAAAAGTATTGGTGAAAGAGAAAACTCATTGTCATTAATAGTATTGAGTTTTAAAAAAAATTCAAGATAGAAACAGATTTTTATTGAATATTTAAATTTAAATAAATGGTTTGTTTTATGTAAATATAAATCTTATAAATATAAACAAATATAAATTTATATATATATCGCCGCCCTTTGTTCAGTCATTCTATTTTTCTCTTCTGTCCATGTCTCCTTTCATTTGTATTATCCTCATTTCTTCGCCCATTTCACCTATACACGAACATCAAACACATTCCTTTATTTTTTTTCTATTTAGCGAGGTTTCATTCTGCAATAACCTCATTTGACTTGCTTTTTTTTATTTTCATATAATGGCCATGTCTCCCCTTTCCCATCTGGATCTATAACGATGTCTTTCAATTATGTTTCTAGATATATTCTACATAGTTAGTGAATTGTTAAACTCTACTGAAAATGGCAAACAATCTAGTGCTACAAATATACCCAATTCCAACGTGTAACCGAAAATGTTTAAAAAATCATCCCCTGAGACCAGTTACTAAACTTGCTCCTCTGACAAGGTTTGTGTGATAACACGTGTCTGGCCAGCGAACCCAGCAAAATAAACAAATCGTGAATCCGGCGATTTACTGCTTCTTGTCTAGCTATGACGTAACTTTGACCCTTTCATTATCGGAAGGGTTTGGGGCTGTTTCAACAAACATTACTTTGAATTGCATTTATTAAACTGAATGTCAATCTCTGTGTGTATGAAGTGAGCATTTGTGTTTTGTGTGTGTGTTCGCGTGTGTGTATGTGTGTGTGTGTGAATGTGTGTGTGTGTGTGTGTTTGTGTGTTGGGTTGCGTTTGTGTATGTGTGCGCGCGCGCGTGTGTGTGTTTGTGTGTGTAAGTGCGTGCGTGAGTGTGTGTTTGTGTGTGTGTGTGTGTGTGTGTGTGTGTGTATGTATGTGTGTGTGTGTATGTGTGTGTGTGTGTGTGTGTGTGTGTGTGTGTGTGTGTGTGTGTGAGAGAGAGAGAGGGAGAGTTTTTGTTGTTTGAATGAGTTTAATATAGACTCTCTATAGTTGACTATTTGAACAGTGATATTATTAAAGACGAATATGACAGTTGAAAAATGTGCCAATATTAGTGAGTCTCAGAAATAAAAATTCTAAACAAATATTCTTTTTTATCTCAGTACATATTTGTGTACGTGTACGTTATTGCGCTGGGAAAAGCGAGCTGGTAATTCGTTATGTTTGTGTAACTTGAAAGCCACGATGAGGATGTAAAACTCGCATGTTGTAAGAGATACAAGAGTATCAAGTGTGCAACGACACAATTGTAAAAAGGTCACTGATGTTTGTGATCGGGATCATAGCTGTAATAGGGCCGTCTACTACCTGTAGTCCTTCAGAGAGAAGGGGTAAGGAGGGGTAGTTTGTGTGAAACACTTGTAGAAAAAGAAACAATTGTAAAGCACCATTGTTTAAAATTCACTATGTTCGACATTTCTAATCAACGTACTCTCTTTTGGAGACAAGTAAATGAGTTTACCATATGGTATGTTCTTATTTGTTTGGTCTGTTTAAAACGTTATTCAACGAACCGTCTCAACTCTTGTTTTTGTCTATTCATTCACGCAATTCTCCTCCGTCTTTCATTTCTCGATGTACGCCTTCCCTCCAAATAAAGCGAAGTGTTTATCTTTAGCTTCTACCGTAATTTATGAAGGCGTTCTTGAGGCATTCTTTGAACATGTCCTACCATAAACGTTTTTGGCTACCAATCGTCTACTATTGTATTGCCTTACTTCCATGGTTTCTCATAACCTTATGTTTTTTATTCTATAGCATATTCTTTACTCCAGTTTCTCGTTGATGGAATTATTTAAATTGCGTACATAATTTACATAGAATAGTTTAAATTTCCATGAAAAGAAGACCTTTTTTGTGTGTCATCTTTACACTTTACAACACGTTTTCAGAGTTTAATTAACCTTTTGTTATAGAAAATAGGAGTTAAGCGATGTTCATAGACAGTGTTTACGGCCATATTGGCAACCCACTCGTAGCCAACGTAATATCGTGGTATTGTGAAGCAGCCATTGTCAAGAGATGTTATTACCTCAACATTTTTTTATTATTTCCCATTTACTGATTTAATTGGAATTTTTTCTTTCGGTTGGAATTACAAATAAAGGTTATTAGTTTTATATAATTAGCTACCTTGTTGGGAAAATGTGAAATCAATAACCTTACGTAAAACATGCGTGGGCACTCGATCATAGTTTTCTCCCTCCCTTTCCCTCATACATTACTGCTCTGATAAAACAATATACTTTATGGAATGTATTCAATATTAATATGAAATAAAAAACAGATGAACGCTCAAATGCAGGGCATTATCTTGAAGATTAAAGTGAAAAACAAATACGGATGAACAAATAATGTCTGTAATTCCCAGAACCGCTACCAGAGCTCTCCCTTTTCAATTGACTCTTTAATAATTTTCCAACCGAATGACCTTCAAAAATAAAGGGGAAGGGCTATGTGTTGCTATTCTAGTCAAATACGGCATAATGGTTAAGAGCTCTAAATGTTTACAAATATATACAATATGATTGTAAATAAAAATAATATATAGGGTGATTCAAAAATAGTGCTGGTTTTGATATATCAAGTTCCGAGATTTATTTTGATGGAAAACTAAATACATCAACATTTTTTCTAACCTTCCGATTTCATGTATGAAAAATGTCATGAATGTGTCCTCCTCTACTGCTCTAGCATGCAACGTCTCTCTCTCAATGAAATTAACTATTACTGCCCGACAAGTTTCCACTTCCAATTCGCCGATAACCCATCGAATTTCCTCTTTCAACTCATTAATGTTTCGTGGTTTATTGGCATACACCAATGACTTCAATGACCTCTCAGATACAAGTCACAAGGCCGGACAAGTCGTCAAGTCACATGACCTTGGTTACCATTTGTGGTTATATTTACGAAATATAACGCGATCCTGAAACCGTTAATTATTTCGCGGACAGCGTGGTATGTGGCAAACTGATTTTATAGAGGTGGTAATGAAGTATTCTCCGTACAGAAAAAAATCCTAAATTAAATTCTAGAGAACGGCGTCCTATTGGTTTCGCTGTGCTAACAGTCACACTGTCAAGAGCCAACAGCAATGTTCTAGTTCAGTTAGGTCAGGACGACAGCGTCCAGGACTTTTAAGGTCGACTGTTGAACCCGTCTCAAAGAACTTTTTCATGAATCTGCGAACTGTGATTCGTTTGGTTTTTCATTACGTCCTAGAGTACCGCGAAGTAGCCTGACAGTAGTCGCAAAACTCTCTCCACTCGGATAAATCGGTTCAACGAATAACACTCGTTACGCACAAGTAAACTTCACACCTGCTGTGTCAACAATCGGAATGTTCCCAGAAATAGAAACAAAGTCAAACATTGTTTCCAACCTATAACCGAAAATTTACCAGCTGTTTAAAAACCGGTCCTCTTTTTGAAATACCCTTTATT
>JBAIZL010000001.1:68191270-68196270 GCA_036971475.1 Prosapia bicincta
ACGCGACCTCGACCTACTAATCTACCACGATCCACTTGTTCTATTCGCACCCTAAGCCAGTGAAACGTTTAGTGACTAGTGTGTATCTGGTGAGCAGTTCCTTATCTACAGTAGATAGTACTGTTATCTACACCTGCAAGTAACCAGACCTAAGAGTTCCATTAGGAGGGACTCTACAGTAAAGTATTATCCTCTAAATAATTTTACACATAAAATACGTTTTATCAGATAAAACTCTTTCCGTGATAAATTCCTGTATATGTTGTTAATGTTGCCATTTTTATCACTATATAAACAAATAAAAAATATAAACCTTAGCTATAATTACAAAAATTAACAAAACTAAACTATAATGTTATAATAAGCCTAGATGCCCCTTACAAATGGGGCAAAGCAACTGACCGCCGCTAGCTGGCATCAATCGATTAATTAGAGCACTCATTAGGAATGTCACTTTTGTTATGACAAGCGCTTATCGATCAATATCGGGTCAGATTTCAGTAAACAGTCGGTATCTGTGTGAGTCTACCCACGCAGTAGTCTCCCCGGCGCAGTGTAGGCATTGTTTCTTTAACTATGAACTGATGCACCAAAATACACGTAGTGTTCTTTATAGTAGTATCACTTATTTTTCATAGTACTTATTCACAAGGCTTCCTTTGTGTTCCAAAGTAGCAACCTTTTTTGTTCGTCTTTGCATTGTTATTACACTTTACTACCTCCTTTCTACTGATTATTTCTTATATCCTTTTTTTCTATATCTTTCCTCAGCAAAGAAAGGGTCAAGGATAGCTTCTATTGTAAAGGTGTACAGATTAACTGTACTAAACGAAAGAAGTTCATACTAGCTCTATCTACAATAAGGGGCAAGAACTAACAGTTCTTACAGAAAGAGGTCAAACTAGCTGCATCTACAATAAGGGGCAAGGACTAACAGTACTTACAGAAAGAGGTTCAAACTAGCTGCATCAACAATGAAGGGGCAAGGACTAACAATACTTACAGAAAGAGGTCAAACTAGCTGCATCTACAATAAGGGGCAAGGACTAACAATACTTACAGAAAGAGGTCAAACTTGCTGCATCTAAAATAAGGGGCAAGAACTAACAGTACTTACAGAAAGAGGTTCCAACTAGCTGCATCTATAATAAGGGGCAAGAACTAACAGTTCTTACAGAAAGAGGTTCAAACTAGCTACATCTACAATAAGGGGCAAGAACTAACAGTTCTTACAGAATGAGGTTAAAACTAGTTGCATCTACAATAAAGAGCAAGGACTAACAGTTCTTACAGAAAGAGGCTCAAACTAGCTGCATCTACAATAAGGGGCAAGAACTAACAGTTCTTACAGAAAGAGGTTCAAACTAGCTGCATCTACAATAAGGGCCAAGAACTAACAGTTCTTACAGAAAGAGGTTCAAACTAGCTGCATCTACAATAAAGGGGCAAGGACTAACAGTTCTTACAGAAAGAGGTTCAAACTAGCTGCATCTACAATAAGGGGCAAGAACTAACAGTTCTTACAGAAAGAGGTTCAAACTAGTTGCATCTACAATAAGGCGCAAGGACTAACTGGAGCTACAGAAAGTGGTACAGACTAGCATTGCCGACAGAAAGGATCGTTAACGAGCTGACCCACAGAAAGAAGTACGTACTAGTGCACCTACAAAAAGTGATACGGATTTATTATGAATACAGAAAGAGGTCTGAACATATTAAAAGGATCACGGCCTAGTTGCGTCTACTGAAAAGGATAGACACTAGAAGTAGCTACGGAAGATGCAATGAACTGCTTGCGCCTACTGAAAAGGATAGACACTAGAAGTAGCTACGGAAGATGGAATGAACTGCTTGCACCTACTGAAAAGGATAGACACTAGAAGTAGCTACGGAAGATGGAATGAACTGCTTGCAACTACTGAAAAGGATAGACACTAGAAGTAGCTACGGAAGATGGAATGAACTGCTTGCACCTGCAGGAATAGGAGCCTTTTAGTCAGTCCATTTCTTACGGAGGGTATTTGCAACACCTCGCTTTGCTCGCGATACTTTATTTAAGCTACCTTTATCACTGAAACCACACTTTCCTAGTACCAAGGGATCGTATCTATCCCTACATCTACTCTATCTAATCCTTTCTCATTCTCCTTCCTAACTTGGTCTACACTTCCCCCTGACTCCGCTAGAGAATATGTCAGCTCAGATATGCAACCAAACTTTATTTCCCTGATTTTATGTCCTAATCCTTCGTAGTATTCAAGTTACAGTTCTTTTGTGCTTCGAATGCAATGACCTTCAAATTTGTGATGGCCTTAAAACCATACAAATGTGTTTCGTTGCACTTTTATTATTATTGTTTGTTATATTTCAAATAGTTGTGGTTAATGTGTGATATTAGTACTGCATTACTTTTATTTTAGTCTCGCTTTACATCATAGTTTGTTTGTGTCAATTCCTTATTTTATGTTTATATCCGTTGTTGTTTAATTTTCTTATTCACATTTTGTAAATAAGAAACTACTATGGTTTACCTGCTTGTAAGTTTACTTGCTTTTCAATTCACCCTCCAGCAAACTGCTTTTATCGGAAGTTTGATGATGTTACAGTAAGGCTGGGGCTCCACTTGCTGTAGTCTATCACGCCGTAACTTTCGTGCGCTACGCGTGTGTGACAGTTGGGTGGCTCCACAGGCAACATAATCTGCAGTGTCGTAGCACGCTGCCTGGCTTCACTACTGCCTATTGTGGCGGTAGCCGGGAGAGACTTGGCTGTAAACCCAATCTATAGTCTACAGCTAGTGGAGCAGCCTGTTGGCGGCAGTTGGAGGTTTGCTCTGCAGCGCGTAGTAAAAGGTTATCGCTAGTGGATCCACCTGCGTTTGTTCACTGCCTTCCCATTCCTCTTACACCACCCGTTAACAACCACACGTAGCTCGATAAGTAACGGCAAGTGTAGCCCCAGCCTGAGGGATGTTTTAGCTTTACACATTGGCTAAATTTGTTTACGTATAAACAGAACCCATACCATCATAAGCACTGTCTGTTCCTTATGTGTAGCCCGTGATCACAGAGTAGAGTGATACTTTCACGTGAGTTCTGCAACAGGAGTTTATAGCGGAAACTCCGACATTTAATCATCGTTATGCCATCAAGATGTTGCAAAGGAACGGAAGTCAGAGCCAGAGCAGTTTGTATTAATAAAAGTCAAAACGTATTTCCAGGTTATGTTTTACATTAGAGTTGGTGTTGTTAAATAAAATTCCGAGTAAGAGACACAATTCAATGGATCGGACAGTTTTATTACAGTGCACAACGTAATCCCAGAACAGCGTTAGCATGGAGAGGTGACGTCATGTTTGCCATTACGTTGGAATGTAAATATATTTGCTTTTATTAATATTTAAACTCTAAAACTTTGCAAGATTTCAACAGCTGTTCAGTGTAGTACGTATACAAGGATCGGCCAGTGCAAGATATTCTTTAAAATGTCAACGAATCTTTAAATTGAATTCGGTAACATATTTTTATTATTTAAAATTAGGTTTTGTCTTTTGCAGAAGTCTTTATTTTAAACCAATTTTGAAATAAGGCTATTTCCTTGAAATTCCAGCAATGAATTGTAGAATGTAATAAACAATGAAAGTATTAAAATAATTTGGTGCACTAAGTGGGAAAGTATAATTTTAAAAATTTCCAAATCATTATTCAGATTATCCCCTTTAATTGACTAATTTAACAAATTTCGTAAGAAAATATTTGCTAATGTATAAAAATATGCAGCTGTTCTCAACGTCGGTTGAAAAACAGGTATGATTGGTATATATTTAACATAAAAAAGAGAAAAAACCATAGTTAAAACGTTTTAATTATTTTAAATGTATTATGTATAAAGTACAAAAATAGTAGTAAAATATAATTGACTGCTAGCTCTTATTATGACTGTGTAATGTACAATAACATATTATTTCGAAATACTGAAATCACTGTAAAGAACACTGTGTAGATTGTAAAAGAATTCTTTACAATTAATTGTACTTTTTTTCTTGAGCAACTCCAACTAACAAGCCAGGCTTCCACACTACCTGCTTCTGCATTTTTCTAATTTAATTGCAAACCACTTGGCCAGGTATTTAATTTACAAACTTAAAAAAAAAAACATATTTAAACTACTAACAAAATTATTATAGCTATAAAATACATTAGAGTATAAAATGGCAAATACTACAAAATACATAGAGGTATGAACGTGTTCCCATGACTTCTGAAGTCGATTAATCACACTTAGTAAAAATTCTGGTATTTATTAAATTTTCATCATTTCCTGTTATACAAGTACAAAACCGTTCTAAAAAATTGGTTTAAACAAATTTTAATGCTTGCGTCAGGTATCTCGTCTGCTCTATCTTTACATAAACAATACACTCTCAGTAATGAACTAGAAACTGCATTATCTTTTTCATTGTGACAAAACTGTCTCCGTAAAGTGAGGGGAAATATTTCTCATTTCCTTGAAAAATGCTTAGTTAAAAAGCGGTTGAGAAATCTTGAATCTATTCCAGGTTTATTCTATTATACTGAAATGCAATTTTATAAACTGCAAGCCTTGTGTTCCGTAAGTGGAACAAATTAATAGGAAAGAAAATTGAAAATAAAAGTACTTTTAATGCAAAATAATTAAATTCTACCATGTGTAACTCTCTGAGAATGTAATAATTACTGCGAGGCTGTTCGAGTTGTTAATTTTAAGCATTTTGATGTAGTTCTGTCTGCTTGCTGTTCAGTGAGGATGTCGTGATGACCCTCGATGAATCGTTCAACTGTCTGTTTGATGTATTACTTTTCAAAATTGATCAAACTATGTACGTTGGAAATTTAAAGATTTATTTATTTATTGAAATTGTGCTATTTAGACCAGTAGGAATTAATTTTACACTGTAAATCTACACACTTAAAGTATCTAAAGTATGCATGAAACACTTATTGACTTACACTTATAATCAT